>BQNB010052256.1:19631-37223 GCA_026074375.1 Tanacetum coccineum
TTACTTATTCCGATCTGTTAGCTATTTTTCAATAAAAATAAGGCTGATTATTTGCTTAACAACATTTTTAAGTTAAAAAGCAAATTTAAATGTTGGTCGGGTATACTTGAAAGTATATTGAATCAAGACAAATTTAAATGTTGGTCGGGTATACTTGAAAGTATATTGATGTGATTACATGCCGAATTTAGATGATATTCAATGAATTGAATATAGGACTTATCCAAACTATATGATTGTACTTTATGGATCTTGTCATTAAGTAAATCATAAAATAGTTATCCTTAGACTTGAGATACCAGAAACTGTAATGGATCTAGTGCATTTCTGTGAAGCAATTTAACGCTATACGTAACTGGTAGTTATACGGATTGTTTTCAGAAGTGTTGCAAAATTCATAAGTTTTGCTTGTAGTCAATAAGGGATTTGTTTCCTTCAAATTCGTTTTGAAGTTTAATACAGCTGGGCCCCTCGTGGGATTGGTAAGATGTATGTGTGGCCACACCCAAGATTTTCTGGAATACGTTCAGAAGATTTGGTAATCTTGCTCAATCAGATAAAACGAGAAACAGAATCAGTTAATTAAGGAATGACTAAAGATCCATATCCTTATTAACATTGTATTAGAAACAAAAGGATAATAATAATGATGAATTATTAAGAGGTTTTGTCCAGGAGACCTTACTCGAGATTGTACTAGAGGCATCGTCGTGTTGCTAGACGCTAACCGATGTGATCACACTATTAAGATATGTCCAAGTGGGAGCTGTTAGTTTATGGACATAAATTAGTAGATGTGTGTTAGGATCGAACTCGAGATCACGGGATTGCACACTTTACGTATGAAGAGTAAATGTTTAATAATTATTTATAAAATGTTATATTTAATTATTAAATGCACAAAACATATAACAACCGTTAGTATTTAACGGAGAATGACTAACGACCGTTAACTAATTAAAGAAAAAGACTATAGATGGAATTAAAGAGATCAAAGATGGTTTTAGAATCCACTTGGGATTGGGCCAACCGGATGAAGGATTAGGGTATCCTAATCCTTGTCTAACCTGCTCTCTAAATTTTCCACACTATAAATAAAGGGCCTAGGGTCATTGTATTCTCATCTCTTGTATACATACAATACCCAAAGTCTTTTCTCTTCTCCTTTTGTGGCTAAACCGATCGGCAAACACCCCTTGTGGTTCGATCGAATTTTTTGAGTGTCAAGAAAATAGTTTTGTGTTAATTACTAGCATATCGTTTACTTGGTATTAGTACGTGTGTACAAGAACGTGTTTCAATCACACTATTGATTGAATCTTGGTTTGAATTACAAAAGTGTAAGAGGTTTTGATTCTTGTTTAGCTAGAATCACAAGGTACGCATACGTTTATGTTTGGTTAATTAATTACATGTTATATGATCCTCTATTCGCTTCCGCACGTTTACTTTGATGTTATTATTTATTATGAATGTCATGTATGTTAAATTCCATCATGTTAAACTACATAACATGATCAAACATTAACGCACGCCTTTTCTCCAAAAAGTTATCCTATCATATATAGTAATCTAATCAGTGTGATTGAAGGGGCGTGATGGTTTTTACTAGAACCAAACAAGTACCTTCTAACTTTATTTATCCGTTTGTCTGACTAAAGCTAATGGGTTAGGGTAAGTTTTGTGGGCTTGTGACCCATCCTAGAATTCTACAGACCCTTTAACAAAGATTTGCTTGATTAAAATTCAAAGTAGACGGTAACATGTAAAAGAGAGTGAGGGGTATAATATCCGTGCATGTGAGAATAGAAAGTTACCGTATATATACATATAAATTCCTAAAATAAAACTAGTCTTCCTTCCTTCCTTCATTATGTTACGTTGAGTTAAAATCAGTAACATGTAAAAGAAGACGGTAACATGTAAAAGAGAGTGAGGGTATAATATCCGTGCATGTGAGAATATATAGAAAGTTACCATATACAGATAAATTCCGAAAATAAAACCACTCTTCCTTCGTTCCTTCCAAAATAAACCATAACCCACATCTATATATAATCCCTCCTTCATTAGCTTTGTTACTACGCTTTTCATCTTTTTCCCAAAAGGCAGCAGCAGAAAACATAAAGGTATAACTTATTTTTCAGAGTTTCTCGAAGCTTTTAGATGAATACTCTAAGTGAAGAAACCCCGAGAGTCAAGTCCAGTGGTTCTTCTGCTGGTTCTAGTGGCAAAAAGAGACGACGCTCTATTGATATAACAAGTTCTGAGAAGAGTAGCGGAGAAGAGGTTAACAACGTTCCTAATTATCTCAGAGGTTCCACTGGTTACTGTCATGATTTCTGTAACTATGGTAAGCATCATGAACACGTAAAGTCTGCTATTCTGATAAATTTCAAACAAACAACGGTTGTCGATAAAGAGAAAGTTGCTAAGACCGTAGTTCCAGTAGAGAAAAAGAAAACCACAACAGTAGCAAAAGTTAACCCTTCTGCAGATCCCAAATTCGCAAAGCCTGCTGAACCCGTTGAGGTAACCAAAAAGGATGCTGCGTTACCATCTCAGAAAACACAGGTTATGAAACGGTCTTTGTCAACAAATGGGAAAGCAGCACGGAATGAGCCTAAAATGTTTCAAAGGTCTACTTCTCTTGTTAAACCAAGTCCAGTGACGGTGAACCGTGATGCTTCAGCAGGGTCGAATAACGTCATAAAAGAAATAGCGAGTAAGCTCGCTGAAAGCAGGAAGAGTAAGGTGAAGGCGTTGGTGAATGCTTTTGAAACCATGATATCAGCGAGTAAGCTCGCTGAAAGCAGGAAGAGTAAGGTGAAGGCGTTGGTGGATGCTTTTGAAACTGTGATATCTCTCCAAGCCGGCAAACCCTCTTCCACTTAATTGGTACGGATGATCTACAAATGAAAACATGTGAACTTAGTTAGGTTAAATGTTGGAAATCTTATAGTGATATATTGTATCTTTACTTGTTTTCTTGAAGTGATAATTTGTTAATTGAGGTTTATTTACTTGCAAAAATGTGGTTCTTTTGTAACAAGGCTGGAATTGTGTCCATAAGTCTAATCCACATAGATTTTGATACCGAAATTGGTCCTTTGATTTGCTGTGCTGCACTTGAATTGCGTCCAGGTCAAGCTGTTTGTATACTTCTTTGGCAATGGAGAATGCGGTTTTTTGAACCATTATTCGTTTTCCAACGTCATACGTACCAATTCACTAATGATGAAGTATATGGTTCTTTTGTTACAAGGCTGGAAATGTGTTCTGATCAAGTCAAATTCATGTAGATTTTGATACGCAAAAATGGTCCGGACCAATTTTGAACCATTAAACATTGTCGAAAATCCATTTACTATGTTGCACTTGAATTGTGTCCGGGTCAAGCCGGTCTGTATCTTTTGTCTTCCACAATTCCAACGTGGAAGACGAATTAACGCCGCCATTGAAGCGCTACTACCACACCCATCCTCACGCCGCAAGGCCACATAGGTCTAATACAACTAGTTGTAACTGGTCGATGGATCCACATGAACCCTACTGGAGAGCTAACACAAGGTTTTCACCTCCGCCACGATGGAATATTCGCTACCACTCTGAAGTCCACTCATTTAGTTCTTAAGAGGGCATTCAGTTAAACGGATCTTCCATGTCAGCAAACAATAGAGAAACAAAGAGCCTGATATGGAGATTGAAAAAGGTCATTTGCAAAAAAATATCAAACCAACAACCCGACAATCGATTTTAAAGCCATATTTGGATTTCATGGCCGGGTTTAACATATCATAATGAGAATCTAATTTTTCTTAACCAATTGACTACACAGGTAATGTCTTCTCATAGTTGTCAAAAGAGATCAATTATCAAACCTTGCTAAAGGAAAAACCCGAAAACTATTACAGAGCCACAAAAGTTTACCCATTTAACCTAAACAAATACCAGTTAAGTTAACTACATCATAGCCAAAACAACTCAACTTGCGCTAGGGGGCTCGTCCCCATGCGAGAGGTCTCAAGTTCGAGTCTCCCCATAGTGGTATTTTCCTATAGATGAATGAGAGTGAGCTCCCACTAACTACACTAATTAACCCAGCCGTTCTAAAAAATAAGAAAAAAAACTCAACTTGCCCGATAAAGTAACAAAAGTACTACTATTCACGCGTTATTAAGTATCGGTTAATATTCAAGTTGTGTGATACCTATCCTGTACACGGACCCAAGTTGCCATGCACCCTTGACGTATCGGCTACTTTACTTATCATACAAGTATGTGGTGAATCATCAAACTTTGTCACCTTGTATCCAAATAAAACATAAATGAAAAAAGAATGAATAAATTAACATAGTGACCAATAATGTTCACACTAGCAAGTCCCATAGTTAACTTCCACGTTACATCATACACTCATGCATAAAACTATTCGTCACATCTGCATGTCTTGTATTCAACACATCACTTCATACAATAGGTAATTACATGACTCGTCTTTTTAACTGCTTTCCATTCATATGTTATATATCTGAAGTTGACGTATTAATTGGTTTTTGTATTAATGTAGCCCAAGCTATTTGCGTAATATATGATGATACACAGCGATACTAGTGAAAATTAAAGCAAGTGTTAGAGAGTTCATAAGGTATTTTACTTTTACTTCAAAAATCTTTTGAAATTAAAATTAACACGGCTTCGTTATATGTTAGGAGTTTTTGTGTTATATATCATGCTGGCTTTACGGTATCTCGTATTGTGAGAATGCTGGCCAACTGAATGATTGTGGTTCAGGTTTATTTCGGACATGTGAGATAAATTTGTGATATATATGTGGTGTATATGAAGCTTGAATAAATTTATATGCTTGAAATATTAGTTAGTTAACATGAACACCCCAACTTAATCACCCGAGTTGTGTCTTTCTTTGAATTAGGGCACAATGTCTTTGTGTTTGTGAGGCCAATGGTAGGTTTTTTCTATTTACTTGTATAGATTATCAAAAGTTATTTTTCCAAGTTCTATGACACAAATCAAGGCGATTAACGTGGATTCTAGTTGTCACTATTGTTATGATTAAACTTTTACCTTCATATGATAACTAGGAAACTTTATTTTATGAGCAAATCTTACAAGATATATTTTATGGCACTTACGCTTCAACTTCCTCAGTTTCGATTTTGGTTCTCATCATCAAGAATCATTGCCTAGGTTTTATCTTTTTGGCAACCCATTTATCTTCTCCGGACTACATCTCTACCTGCGAAATGGATTATGCGTCGATATAAGTTTAGATTAACACATTTAACTTTTCAAGTGTTCTAAAAAACACCTACGTTTTTGGTATCTGAATGCATTGTAAGGTATGTTTAGTTTTAATGTAACTGCTATGTCCATTATAATATAATTGTAGTCTTTATTTGGCCCTAATTTTTCAAATTTCAATTTTCAGAATGATTATTCCTGGACGTGCAGATGGTGTTGAATTGGACGTGTGGGATGGTATTTTCATGCATGAGCCGTTAAGGTATGTCAGTGGTGTCATATTTAAACATGTATGTTGCCAGGCTTTCTTTGTGAAGAGAATTGAGAAAAGTTGTTGATCATATCAACTTATTGTTTAAGCTTAGATGCTTTGTACTATAGAATTCCACATAGTGATTTAGATAAGGGTTTAGTCAAAGTAGAGAACGACCACGAGTTAAATAGAATGTATGATCTTTCCAAAGTTTTTATGGCTACGATTGAGTTTACTAGACCACTGTAAAATGACATTTATCCGGACCATATTTATCACTTTCCGACAATTAGTACATTTGAGTGATGATATACTTCTAAGAAAAGAGCAACACCTCAAAAGAGGTACTGCAATGATTTTTCAAAGAAAGAAATGGTGCATTGGGTTGAGATAGAGGCTCAAGAAGAGCATGTGGGTGATAAGGGTAGGGGTAAAGTTAGTGATGAGAAGAAAAAAACAACTTATGTCGATAGAGGCAAAGAGAAACTGATGGATGAAGTGGTAGTTGCTAGTGACGGTGATAGTGGAAATGAAGGGATGCTTATAGATAGCGATGATAATGACTATTATGACAAGTCATATGATTATCTAAGTGCTAGAAAAGAAGAACTTATTGAGCTAAGAACTAGGAAAACAAATAGAAGTAAGACAAGACCTACACCAATTCCATATACTTTTAGTAATGATTATACTAGTAGAGCTAAAGTTGCAAACAAACGTGAAGTTTTTGTTGAGCATGAAGATTTCATTGATGATTTATTTAGAAAATTAAAGGGTTTAGACTCTGATGGAAACATGCAAGATCATTTTGTTGGTGTTGAAGCAAGTGAAGACAAGTATCCTACATATGGGGAGGGGGTGAGTAAGTCTGCCAACGGGTATCGGTTGAATGAGTCTACAAATAGTATGGATGGGTCTGCAACAGGTTTAGGTAGGTCTGCAAGTGTTCTGGGTCGGTCGGCAAGTGGTGTTGGGGGTTTCGGAAGTGGTGGAGTCAAGGGTTATGATAATCCAAGTTTTACATCTACACAGCCTCATAGAAGGGCATTCAAAAGAGTAGGTGGTGTTAGTTTTGCAACAAGAGGTGGTGCAACTAGTTCAGAACCTTGCATAAGGGGATACAAAAAGGTAAGTCGAAGATTTGCTAGATATTTTGGTACTGATGGTACTACTACAACTAATACTAGTGGGAGTCAAGCAAATGCATCTGCAAGTCAAACTGAAATGTACATTCTTTCACAAAAGGAAATACCAAGTCAAGCAACAAACGAATTGCAAATGAAAACACAAAATCAATCAACAAGAAGGTTACCAAGTCAGAAAATCCTACAAAGAAAACTGTCAAAGGTTTAATGGCTCATCAAGGTATCAGAGCCATCTCTGATGGCTTGTAACTAACTTTCATGGCAGTTTTTCAACAAACTCCGCCACAAATAACCACTTTCTAACAAACACCACCACAAATAACTAGCTTTCCAACAAACTCCACCACCAATAACTGTTTTTCTAGCAAACTCCGTCACATAACCACCACAAACCACCAACTTCAACATCAAAATCAATCAAAATTCAACAATGGCACCAAATAACAACAATCAAAACGTGAACAATCGTAATCAGAACACCAATAACAATCAACCACCACTGGACCACCAACTCCCACCATTGATATCAATTCACCCAATCATCCCCTTTACCTTCATCCTAATGATCACCCTGGTTTGATTCTAATCTCAAAGAAACTAACTAGTTCAGAAAATTACAGTTCTTGGAAAAGAAGCATGATGATTGCTCTAAATGCAAAGAATAAACTCAAAATTGTAACTGGTGAACTAATTGAACCCAATGTTGATTCAGATGAAAGAGCTTTGTGGGAAAGAACAAATGATATGATCATTTCATGGATTCTAAACACCATATCAGATAAGTAACAACTTGAACTTTGTGAATACAGCTTCTGCATTATGGTCTAAATGGTATGAACACTTTGCTCAATTGGATGTACATAGGATATATCAGTTGATGAATGATATAGTTGTTTTGAAATAACAAAATTGTAGCATTAAGGTCTATTATCACAAATTGAAAGGTTTTTGGGATGAACATAATGCCTTAGAGGCACCATATGTGTGTAATTGTGTCTGCAACTGTGAAAATGGGAAAAACAATGGTGATAGGGAACAAAGAAAGAGATTGATCCAATTCCTTATGGGTTTAGATGAGTGCTACTCAAATCTAAGGGGACAAATTTTACTTTTACAACCTCTTCCTACTGTGGCTAAGGCTTATAGCATGATTAGACAAGAAGAGAAACAAAGGGATTGAATCATACCCAAACCCCTAGGATCAACCGCCTTATCAACTCAATCCTACACACCTCAATCCAACAGATTCAATAACTCTGACAGAAACACCAACTCTCAATTCCCAAACAGACCACAAACTGGAAGAAGAAGCACTTTCAAAGTTGGTGTTTACTACACAAACTGTACAAAGAAAGGAATTTACAATGTTATATAAACTTAAATAGAGTTATCCTATTGGTCACCCATTGCATGACAAATACAAGCCACCAATGGTTAAACATACAAGTGAAAGTGAGAACAGAACTCCAAAGCTGAATCTCATTCATGAACAAGATAATGCAGGTAGTTTAGTTCGGACAGATGCAAGCACAAGTGGTGGAAATAGTGGAAATGATGTAGTCTTTGTGAGGATGGATCAACTTTAAAACCACCCGAATCAAGTGTAATGATGCAACAATGTCAAAAGGAACCACCTACTGGTATGATCAGTTCTCACACTATTAGAAAACATAAGTTTATTGCCTTTGTCATGATTAGATTTAAGACTGCCTTTGCCGGGTAGTGATAGTGGAGCACTGACCAATTTGCCTGTCTACTCATTTATGTATGCCTTACACATGAAAATCCACCCATCCATACACACTCTCCAAATTTACAAAACTTCTCTAAGATAGTAAAGATCTGTGGAAAAGTCAAGGATTAATGGCAGACATATACTACTCACAAATGTGTTTTTAATACCCACCTCGTGCCTATAACCTACTATATGTATGTCAATTGACTAAACAGATGCCTAATCTAGCTACATAATTTCACCTATTAAATTGTTTTTTAAGGTATCAAAAAAAGGATTGCATGGGTTTTTCGGGCCCCCCCCCACCCATATGGCCCATCACTTTGTGAAGGACTTACTTCATTTACCCTGATCAAGCCCCATCATCATCATACACAACCCTTCATATCAGCAGCAAAGACAACACCATATTATGGCATTCAAGACTGGGACACCCATCTATCTCAACACTTCAACAAATAAAAGACATTTCTGTTTCTTGTAATTCTGATCTTTAAACTTGTAATGTTTGCCCTTTGGCTAAAAACCACGCATCTCCTTTTCCACTGAGTACTTCCCATGCTTTATTTCCCTTTGAACTCATCCATATAGACATCTGGGAACCATACAAATCACCCACCATAAACAAATGCAAATTTTTCCGTATCTTATTGTGGATGATTTTCAAGTGACCTCATCCTGGACATACCTTATTCCTAGTAAAGATCATGCTACCTCACAAATCAAAACCTTTCATTCATATGTCCAAAATCATTTTTAAAAAAGCATTAAAACAGTAAGAAGTGATAATAGCTTAGAATTCATAAATTATTCCTTATCCACATTTTTCAATCACCATGGTATCATACATCAAACTACCATGGCATCATATTCACCCAAACAAATTGCAATGAGGTTGAAAGCGAACATATATAGCTATTTGAAATTGCCAGAGACTTAAGATTCCAAGCAAATTTTCAATTCACTTTTGGGGACTCTTTTTTATCACAGATACATATCTTATAACACACTTCCTTCCAAATCATTCACAACAATAGTCCATTTATTGAATGCCTTATATGGAAACACCAGTCCCTGATCACTTAGATTCATTGAGATTGCCTAACATTTGATCACCTAAACCTCAGGTGACATATTTGAAGATAAAGATTATTCCCTCTGTATTCTTGGTTCCCATCAACTTATAAAGAGTAATAATATACAACCTCCAACTCACTCTCTTTTCAAAGCTAGTAGTCACTTTCTGAAAATATCTTCCTTTCCTTCTCGTCACCACCTTGAATCCTCATCATAACTCAAACAACACCCACAACCCCCCCTTTACCAATCATAAAACACTCCCAGAACCCCCCCCTCCAACCCCACTCCATAAACCACCATTTACCCTCTCAGAGCTTTTCATGACTCCCCCACCCAACACAAACACACATCCTCCCACACCTTCCAACTACCCACCCCACATTCAACAAACTCACCTACCAAACCCACCCAACCAATCTCAACACCCCACCACGACCCCCACGCAAACAAATATCACCATGTTCTCCTCACATCCCATACACGACCCCAAAAACCACAGACCGCCCACTAACCACCCCCCCCTTCAACTCACATTCATACCCACTTACCCATCCTATCACCACCCCCCCCACACCCCCCCAAAACATTTACCAATCCCCCCCATCATAATCACCCCCCCCCCTACCCCACCACACACACACCCAACATTTCCATTCACATAACATCACTCCCCCCCTCTCCCATCATATCCCTCACCCCCTCCACCCCTAAAACCCCACCCCCCACCCCCCCCACCCCACCACCATCACCTCCATCCATCCCCCCCCCACCACCCCCCCACACCCACCACACCCACCCCCTATCCACCAATCACCCAACCCCTCCACCCACCCTCTAAATCCCCATCCCTCACCCATCCCACACCAACCCCACCCCCCACCCCCCACCACCCCACATTTCCCCACTCCACCACACTACCCCCATCCCTCCATTCCCATATTGTCCCAACCCCATCCCCCCCCACCACCCCCCCCCCCACCCACACACAAATACACCCCACCACCCACCCCCCATCACACCCATCCCCAGACCCCCATCCCCCCCCCACCATCCACACAACCCCAACCCCACCCACCACCCACCCATTCCCCCACCCCCCACCCCACCCATCCACACCCCAACCCCCCCATACGACACTACTCCTTCAACTACACCAGTAGACCAACACATCCATGAGATCAATCCACCTCACTCTTACACCCTTACTACACCAAACACTCCTCCTAATTTTACTACACCATCTGGCTTCCCTACAAGATTTATACTTCTACATAACATCATCCACTCCTACACAATTTTAGGAATCAATTGTACCATCCACTTTACACAATTCAAACATCAACTCAAACCACCTCTTCAAATCCTCCTTTCACTCCATTCCACAATTCACCAAGAATTCTAACGATCCTTCAAACTTCACACCAAAACTTCTAGTACTACATCCTTAACCATACTAAACATTAACTTCTTCCAAACACCACCTTATACCAACTTTATAATATTATAATAAATCAAAAACACCTATCATAGACACCTCGATAAATACAAAGTCAAACAAACCTTTCTAGAACCACAAATCTAACCTCACAGCAAGTTAAGGATTACAAAGTGGATAGCAGCAATGAACTATAGAACTAGCAGCCTTAGAAAGTATTTCATACTATGGTTAATCACTGTTTTACAACCTGAAAGACTCCAATAGGGAATAAATGGGTCTATAGAATAAAATGCAAGGCTGATGGTACCATAGATAAATACAAGGCTAGATTAGTAGCCAAGGGATTCACACAACAAGAGGGCATTGACTTTCATGAGACCTTTGCACATGTTGCTAAAATGGTAACAGTTAGAGCTCTCTTAGCTACTGCAATACATAACAACTGGCAAATTGCTCAACTGGACATTAATAATGCCTTTCTACATGGAGACCTTACATAGGAGATTTACATGAAACCACCACAAGGATATCCCTCCCCCTCAAAGACAAGTGTCTGCAAACTTCAAAAGTCCCTCTATGCTTTGAAACAGGCAAACAGGCAATGGTTCTTTAAACTAACTAACTTCCTCCAAAACCTTGGCTTCATTCAAAGCTATGCAGACATTTCTCTTTTCACCTTCAAAAAAGGAACACATTTTTCTCTGTTTACTTGTCTATGTGGATGATATCATCCGCACAGGCAACTCTACAACTCACATCACCCAAATCAAAGAACACCTTCATCAACAATTCGGTATCAAGGATTTAGGCTCTCTCAATTACTACTTAGGCATAGAAATTCTAAGGAACAAAAGTGGTCTCATAATGACTCAAAGAAAGTATACATTAGAGCTTCTTTAAAGTGCTGGCCTCCTTAATGTAAAACTTTCTTCTATACCTTTTGATCCCATCATCAAATTAAATCATGATGATGGTGAACCTCTTGTGATCCATCTCAGTACAGAACATTGGTAGGGAAGCTTCTATACCTCACAATCACAAGGCCAGATATCTCTTTTGCAGCTCAGACTCTAAGCCAATTCATTCAAGCTCCAAGAACCCCTCACCTAAAAGCCTTAATAAAATTTCTCAGCCAATTCATTCAAGCTCCAAGAACCCCTCACCTAAAAGCCGTAATAAAATTTCTCAACCAATTCATTCAAGCTCCAAGAACCCCTCACCTAAAAGCCTTAATAAAAGTTCTCAGATATTTGAAATCCTGTCTAGGACAAGGCCTAATCTTCCAAACAAACACTACTCTAAATCTCAAAGCCTTTTATGATAGTGACTGGGCAAGTTGCAGCTTTTCTAGAAGATCAGTCACTACTATTGAATTTTCCTTGGTTCTTGTCTTATCTCATGGCAATTAAAGAAACAAACTATTGTATCCATAAGTTCAACTGAAGCTGAATACAGAGCCCTAGCAGATGTTACTTGTGAATTATCATGGATTAAGTGTCTCTTCAAAGATTTAGGGATCCTACTTAATTCTCCTACTCCTATCTACTGTGACAATGCCTCAGATATTGCACTAGCCTCTAATCCAGTCCAACATGCTAGAACAAAACACATAGAGATAGAATGTCATTCTGTAAGGAACAAGATTAAGCAAGGTCTGGTCATACCCACTTTTATTTCTACTAAACATCAGCTTGCCGATGTTCTCACCAAAAGCCTCTCCAAAGCTCCTCATTATCACTGTATCTCCAAGTTTGGCATATGTGATCCTTACATATTGCCAACTTGTAGGGGTGGGGGGGGAATGGCTCATCAAGGATCAATACAGTCTCACGAACCAGAGTGGGTCAAATCAAGTCCGAACTGGAAATGGGTCAAGTCAAGGACAAGTTGATCAAGACCAAGCAGAAAGATACAAGATGAATGCTATGATCCAATGTAACAGTATCTAGTGTAATGTGTAGCTTAGTTTTGTAATGTAACAGTAGTTAGCTTGTAGAATTAGTAAAGTCAAAGTCTTGTCTAGAATAGTCAACGCTAGCTAGTTTAAATAGAGAGTTTCCCTCTCATTTGTATCATGACAATTCATAATGCAATAATCAATTCCCTTCAATTCTCTCAATTGTCCAATGTTCATTAAGGTTCATGGCGAAGGAAGCTCACAAAACAGTGTTGTGGAATTAGATTAGGTACGTAGTTAATAGACTATGTCTATTTATGTGCACTCTTCTATTTTATATTTTGTGCACTAACTCTATTCAAGTTTTTAGTAACTCTATTAAGTTTATGTATGACAGAATGTTGGTATTTGACTTTCTAATAATAAGTTTTCATGTGTAATGAACTTATTTGACCTTTTAATAGCCAATTTTATGTAATGAAGTTATTTGACTTTCTATGCGATTAAGTTATTTGACTTTTTAATACTTAATTTTGCAATTGTTGATAAACTTATAATTTTTAATTTATATTAACAGTTGTGACTTTTTACAATGAAAAAATTTACAACTGTTAATATAAATTTACAATTTACAATCTGAAAGAATTTATATTAACAGTTGTGACTTTTTAATATCTGAACTCGTCAACTTGTGTAGTTGCAACGGGGTCCCTCTGTTGCTAAAACGAGGTCTTCTGCTGTGTCGCTGCAAGGCCACATAGGTCTAATACAACTAGTTGTAACTGGTCGATGGATCCACATGAACCCTACTGGAGAGCTAACACAAGTTTTTCACCTCCACCACGATGGAATATTCGCTACCACTCTGAAGTCCACTCATTTAGTTCTTAAGAGGGCAATCAGTTAAACGGATCTTCCATGTCAGCAAACAATAGAGAAACAAAGAGCCTGATATGGAGATTGAAAAAGGTCATTTGCAAAAAAATATCAAACCAACAACCCGACAATCGATTTTAAAGCCATATTTGGATTTCATGGCCGGGTTTAACATATCATAATGAGAATCTAATTTTTCTTAACCAATTGACTACACAGGTAATGTCTTCTCATAGTTGTCAAAAGAGATCAATTATCAAACCTTGCTAAAGGAAAAACCCGAAAACTATTACAGAGCCACAAAAGTTTACCCATATAACCTAAACAAATACCAGTTAAGTTAACTACATCATAGCCAAAACAACTCAACTTGCGCTAGGGGTGCTGTCCCCAATATGCGGAGAAAACAGGTATCAAGTTCGAGTTCCCACATAGTGAGGATTTTATATTAGAATGAATGAGATATGAGCTCCCGAATAACTTCACTAATTAACCCTTAGCGTTTAAAAAAAAAAATAAGAAAAAAAACTCAACTTGCCCGATAAAGTAACAAAAGTACTACTATTCACGCGTTATTAAGTATCGGTTAATATTCAAGTTGTGTGATACCAATCCTGTACACGGACCCAAGTTGCCATGCACCCTTGACGTATCGGCTACTTTACTTATCATACAAGTATGTGGTGAATCATCAAACTTTGTCACCTTGTATCCAAATAAAACATAAATGAAAAAAGAATGAATAAATTAACATAGTGACCAATAATGTTCACACTAGCAAGTCCCATAGTTAATTCCACGTTTCATAATTACACTCATGCATAAAATTATTCGTACATTGATGTCTTGTATTCAACACGTAACTTCATACTATAGGTTTAATTACTTGACTCGTCTTTTTTAAATGCTTTCCATTCATATGCGTATATATCTGAAGTTGACGTATTAATCTGGTTTTTGTATTTATGTTGCCCAAGACTATTTGGCGTAATTATATGATGTACTCAGCTGTAATAGTGAAAATTAAAGCAAGTGTTAGAGAGTTCATAAGGTATTTTACTTTTACTTCAAAAATCTTTTGAAATTAAAATTAACACGGCTTCGTTATATGTTAGGAGTTTTTGTGTTATATATCATGCTGGCTTTACGGTATCTCGTATTGTGAGAATGCTGGCCAACTGAATGATTGTGGTTCAGGTTTATTTCGGACATGTGAGATAAATTTGTGATATATATGTGGTGTATATGAAGCTTGAATAAATTTATATGCTTGAAATATTAGTTAGTTAACATGAACACCCCAACTTAATCACCCGAGTTGTGTCTTTCTTTGAATTAGGGCACAATGTCTTTGTGTTTGTGAGGCCATTGTAGGTCTTTTAATTTACTTGTAGATATCAAAAGTTATTTTTCCAAGTTTATGACACAAATCAAGGGTAAACGTGTATTCTAGTTGTCACTTTGTTATGATACTTTCTACTCATATGATAACTAGAAACTTTATTTATGAGCAAATCTTACCAAGTTATTTATGGCACTTACGTTACACTTCCTCAGTTCGATTTTGGTTCTTCATCATCAAGAATCATTGCGGTTTTATCTTTTTCGGCTACCCACTTCATCTTCTCCGGCTACATCTCTCCTGGAAATGGATTATGCGTCGATATAAGTTTAGATTAACACATTTAACTTTTCAAGTGTTCTAAAAAACACCTACGTTTTTGGTATCTGAATGCATTGTAAGGTATGTTTAGTTTTAATGTAACTGCTATGTCCGTTAATTTTGCATTAATTATAATATATTTGTACCTAATTGTAGTCTTTATTTGGCCCTAATTTTTCAAATTTCAATTTTCAGAATGATTATTCCTGGACCTGATGGTGTTGAATTGGACGTGTGGGATGGTATTTTCATGCATGAGCCGTTAAGGTATGTCAGTGGTGTCATATTAAACATGTATGTTGCCAGGCTTTCATTGGAAGAATTGAGAAAGTTGTTGATCATATCAACTGATTGTTTAAGCTTAGATGCTTTGTACTATAGAATTCCACATAGTGATTTAGATAAGGGTTTAGTCAAAGTAGAGAACGACCACGAGTTAAATAGAATGTATGATCTTTCAAAGTTGTATGGTACGATAGAAGTTTACCTAGACCACTGTAACAATGACTTATCCCGCTATTTATCACTTTCCGACACTAGTACATTGAGTGATGTAACTTCTAAGAAAAGAGCAACACCTCAAAAGAGGTACTGCAATGATTTTTCAAAGAAAGAAATGGTGCATTGGGTTGAGATAGAGGCTCAAGAAGAGCATGTGGGTGATAAGGGTAGGGGTAAAGTTAGTGATGAGAAGAAAAAAACAACTTATGTCGATAGAGGCAAAGAGAAACTGATGGATGAAGTGGTAGTTGCTAGTGACGGTGATAGTGGAAATGAAGGGATGCTTATAGATAGCGATGATAATGACTATTATGACAAGTCATATGATTATCTAAGTGCTAGAAAAGAAGAACTTATTGAGCTAAGAACTAGGAAAACAAATAGAAGTAAGACAAGACCTACACCAATTCCATATACTTTTAGTAATGATTATACTAGTAGAGCTAAAGTTGCAAACAAACGTGAAGTTTTTGTTGAGCATGAAGATTTCATTGATGATTTATTTAGAAAATTAAAGGGTTTAGACTCTGATGGAAACATGCAAGATCATTTTGTTGGTGTTGAAGCAAGTGAAGACAAGTATCCTACATATGGGGCGAGTAAGTCTGCAACGGGTCTCGGTGAGTCTACATATAGTGTGGATGGGTCTGCAACAGGTTTAGGTAGGTCTGCAAGTGTTCTGGGTCGGTCGGCAAGTGGTGTTGGGGGTTTCGGAAGTGGTGGAGTCAAGGGTTATGATAATCCAAGTTTTACATCTACACAGCCTCATAGAAGGGCATTCAAAAGAGTAGGTGGTGTTAGTTTTGCAACAAGAGGTGGTGCAACTAGTTCAGAACCTTGCATAAGGGGATACAAAAAGGTAAGTCGAAGATTTGCTAGATATTTTGGTACTGATGGTACTACTACAACTAATACTAGTGGGAGTCAAGCAAATGCATCTGCAAGTCAAACTGAAATGTACATTCTTTCACAAAAGGAAATACCAAGTCAAGCAACAAACGAATTGCAAATGAAAACACAAAATCAATCAACAAGAAGGTTACCAAGTCAGAAAATCCTACAAAGAAAACTGTCAAAGGTTTAATGGCTCATCAAGGTATCAGAGCCATCTCTGATGGCTTGTAACTAACTTTCATGGCAGTTTTTCAACAAACTCCGCACCAATAACTGTTTTTCTAACAAACTTCGGTCACATAACCACCACAAACCACCAACTTCAACATCAAAATCAATCAAAATTCAACAATGGCACCAAATAACAACAATCAAAACATGAACAACCGTAATCAGAACAGCATTAACAATCAACCACCACCAACTGACCACCAACTCCCACCATTGATATCAATTCACCCAATCATCCCCTTTACCTTCATCCTAATGATCACCCTGGTTTGATTCTAATCCCAAAGAAACTAACTAGTTCAGAAAACTACAGTTCTTGGAAAAGAAGCATGATGATTGCTCTAAATGCAAAGAATAAACTCAAAATTATTACTGGTGAACTAATTAAACCCAATGTTGATTCAGATGAAAGAGCTTTGTGGGAAAGAACATATGATATGATCATTTCATGGATTCTAAACACTGTATAAAATAAGTAACAACTTGAACTTTGTGAATACAACTTCTGCATTATGGTCTAAATGGTATGAACACTGTAGAATTCAGCTAGCACACTCTGATCTTACATAGCACAACTTACTGATATGAAGAACACTTTATAGATGTAAACAAGT
>BQNB010052257.1:0-21776 GCA_026074375.1 Tanacetum coccineum
AACACAAGAATTAAGAAGAACAATAATACTAATTTTTCTATTGATTTCTATTAAGCTTCAATGCTTCTATTACATATATCAAACTCTATGCCGTAGGGTTCCTTTTATACACCAAGGAAATCCTAATGGGCTTTACAAACGTGTGAAAGGATAATGCATATCATTTCCTAAGATATCTCCTAAGATATCTCTAAGATAACTATTACTATTCTGTTATATAAATAGACTTAACTAAATACGACCAGTACTAACTATACTACTGCTATTCTACCAGTACTAACTTTATTACTGCCAGACTTAATTTAGTACTGCCAGACTTAACTTAGTACTGCCAGTATTAACTTAGTACTGCCAGAACTAACTAATACTACCAGACTTAACTGTTATACTACCAGTATTAAGTCTTTTACAATCTATTTCCCAACAGTAGTGTTCCATTGTTCCAGATTAACAATGTCATTTGAAACTTGATAAATTCTATGACCATCTAGTTGTTAATAGTGTTCATTTAACTCATTCCACAAAGCATTAGCAGAATTCACAAAACTCAAGTTATTTTCAATTTGCTCAGAAACAATATTCAAAATCCAAGAGATTACCATGTCATTTGCTCTTTCCCATAATGATCTGATTAGAGAATTAAGTGCAGGTTCTTCAAATTCACCATGAACCAATTTTAGCTTGTTTCTTACATTAAGTGCTATCATCATGGATCTTTTCTAAGTACTATAGTTCTCTGAGCTAGTCAGCTTCTTAGAAATGAGTATGAGGCCAAGATGGTCATTTTGGTAAAGATATAATGGATGATGAATTGAGTTGACATCTTCAGCATTTAGGATGGTAGATGATTATGGATTACCAGTTGCCATGGTTCTTGATGAAGTATACTGGAAAAATTATTAAATTTGAGATTTTGAGTTTTGGCAGGAAAAATAGTTATGGGAAAATTTGATTAATTTTGATGATTTATGATGTAATTTGGTTGAATTTGATTGTGGTATTCGTGTTGTTGATGAAGAATGGAGTTGATTTGTGTTTTTTAGTGATTATTATGGTGTTTTATGGTGGTTTGTGGTGGTAATAGTTTGTTAAAGTGGTGGTAGAAGTTTGTTAGAGTGGTGGCTAGAGTTTGTTAGATGCTCGGAGTTAGTTAGGTGAACGGATTTGCTCTGATACCATATTGAGAATCACAGAGAGTAAAAACAGAGAGTTAATGGGTAAAATGTTTCACTAAAATGACAAAAGGAGAGTACAAGAATATTTATAAAAAGAACTTTGCTAACTAACTCTACTGGCTAAACTATATACATAATTAACTGCTACACTCTACCATTAAATACTATTACATTGAATTAAACACTTATTAAGTAGGATCTTCATCTTGGGAGGAGTAGCAGTCCTGTGTAAACTTTAAACCTGAGTTGTGTTGGATTGTGGATTAGCATAGTTGGTAGAAGGGGTGTTTGGGTTAATTTCTACTATATCTACGTTATATCGGTTTCCATTTTTCCAGCTTAGATTCTTCATATGAAATTTCAAAGCTTTAAGTTTTTTAACCAACCTAAACATTGCACATCCTCTAACTTGCACTTCCCATTCCATCTTAACAACCAGAAGAAATTCAGGCTTGTGAGTTGTAGTTATAACTAAGTAACTAGCCTTAGACAGAACAGAATCGGGAGACTAATTAATCAAGATGATATTGATTTAGTGATATCTAATGGTCACTATTGTCATTTCACATGATAATTTCTTAGCTATGTTTACTAGTACAGATTCTCACTCCGTGAAAGGCTGGATCAGTTGGTTATCACCCTTGCCTATGGAGACAGAGGTTAAGGGTTCAGTTCTCACTCCTTGCAAAGCCGGAGGTCTGTTTCTACCTTTAGTAGAATCGAACCAGCCTCTCTACCTTAGGTAGGGGTAAGGCTATGTACGTCTCACACTACAACATTCGCCACTATCCCCGGCGACATTTTCATACTTTCCCCGGGGACATGTCGCTGGGGATAGTTTTCCTCAGGGACATGTCATCGGGGAATATATGTCAGGGAAGGCTCCAAGGGGATTCAATCCCCGTCTATTTTCCCCGGAGACAACATTGGGCCCACACATTTTTAGTCAACCAAAACCTTTGACTCGTTAAATGTTTTCCCCGACGACATGTCACGAGGGATAGTTTGGCATTAATTAGAGTTAATTAATTAATTAATTAATAAATTAATTAATCCCATGACTATCCCCGACGACATGTCATCGGGAATTTTTTTAACATAGTTGACTAAGTCAACCCTGGCCAAGCATCCCCGACGACATATGAGATAATCCCCGACGACATGTTCCTGGGGAAACTCATTTATAGAGTTGACCAGGTCAACCCTGGCAAAGAATCTCTGGCGCCCAGGTGGATTTTTTTGCGCAGGTGCATATTCAAATAATACAGTAATAAACAATATACACATGTATTTACATAAATCTCACAAATTCAAGTCAAGTTGAGCAATCTAATAATCTCCAATTTTGAGTATTAATCCAACATTCAAAATGTATATACAAAATAGCCGAGATATACAAATCCAACAAAATATTCAAGAAAAGTATGTCTAACAGTTTATGTATTCACTTGCCACTACCTACATAAATAAGACATTACTCCGTATTATTCTTTGGAGAAGACATCTCTTTTTATGCAAAAAAAAAACAGACCCTCTTCCTCGATTGCTAATAAACCACAAACATGCACATGAAAGTATGGTTTAGGTACATATACAAGAACAAAAGGGTAACCATCTGTTATATAAAAATGAAACGTATATACATTGGTTTAACATAAATGAATTTCTATCTCTTGAAGTAAGTACTTACACACCTTGAACTGAAACACATTCAGACCTCTTGTGACGTGTTGCAATACAAATCAATTTCAACATACTTATAAGCATAATATATGGATTCTGAAACAAACACAATGTCACCTCCTAACTCACATTGGTGGCCTGGTGCTCCTCAACATTTCTTGTTGCTATTGTACCTGCAAATATATATACCGAACTTAAATAAGTTGTAAATAACTATCAAGCTACAAATCTAAACACACACATACATATACTGATAGAAATACACTACATACGTCTCATTTATGATTTATCTCAACTAATCAATGAAATAAAATCTATCAACTATGCTTTTGAAATTATAGTAACAGCTAACAACACAATTTAAAGCTACCTACATCAGATATGTAAAATGACTAGCAAAATTAGAGTGATTTGTCCTAGTATTACAACACAAGCCTAACAATATCAAAAAACACACAAAAATGAAATTCAAAGCTCTAAGTACTATACCACATCAGACACTAGCAAATCTTGTCAAGCTTAAAACCGCATAACTTTGTAAAATCAACAATTAAAAACAAATGAGCAATAAAAACATATACTGTTGAAATAATCCATAAACATACACATAAATCTAACTTGCCAAATAATTATAAGTGATTGGGCTAGACCAATGAGACATGAATATCCAAAAATCCAATACTACATTGGCAACTTGTCCAATATTATGCAAACTATGCACTATTAAACTTTCATACAAAAAGATATTAAATTTCTAGTAACATAAACATCAAGTGCTAGAAATTTAATAGTAAATGATAATATATTCCAAAAGGCTACCTTGTATTGAGCATAAATTACAACAGAACGCATGTTCCAAGCTTTTAAAAATTGGGGCTTACATGAACCCCAATGCCTAAAATAAGCCAAACACCAAATTGACTCATAAAAACTTCAAATTTGATAATTAAATGAAGATATACCAGATAAAACAACAATAAAAGAACCTGTGGTGGTGAGGGTATGACTAACGAACAATAAATCAGGAGTGACGACTATGAATCGCCATGACCTGTGGTGGTGAGGGTATGACTAACGAACGGTGGGAAGTGACTAGCAAGGATCAATAATGGAGACGTTTTTGGTTTGATTGAAGACCAAGATATGAAATGAAAAGATAAGTTTGAGATGTGAGGTTGATAAGGTTGGAGGGACAGTTTGATTTTTGGTGAAAAATAGAGGCGGGACAAATGAATTGTGAAAGAGAGAAATTTCATTATTTGGAGGGATTATAAAATTTAGTTTCACTAAAATGTTGTGTTTATTTAGATACTCCCTCCGTCCCAAAATTATTGTCTTCTAACAAAAAATACACAGTTTAAGAAAAATGCATTTATTACTGCTTTCTCTTTCTTACTTTTTGACGGAATGATAGTTTTACCCTTAGCTAATTAATTAAAATCTTCTTTAAAGTTTGTAATAATAAATTCAAACAAGGGTAATATAGTAAACTTGATCAAACTTCTCTATCTATTTTTAGTAGTGGACAATTAAATTGGGACATCCCAAAAAAGAAACATGGACAATAAAATGAGACAGATAGATTAATTGTTTCTATAAAACATGTTAATGTCGTATTATTTAAGGATGTAAACGAGTTAAGCCGAGATAATAAAGGTCAAACTCAGCTCGTTTAGCATTTGTGAAGATCGAGCTCGGCTCACTTTATGCTTTATTTGTAGAGCTCGAGCTCGGTTAACGAGTTATATCTCAGGCTCGAAGCCCACTTTGACTCAACTCGTTTGTGAAGAAAAATTAGTTTTTAATGTGTCTAATCGAACACAATGTTTAAAACCTTATTTAGTTGTAGTGAATCTTGAGTAAGCAATGAAATTTTGTTGGCATATTCGAGCTAAAGCTAGTAGATTACTTGTCTTTTATGCGTGGATGAAGTGAGCTGGTAGTTTTAAGTTAGAGGTAAGCGAGCTATAAGCGATCTAAGCTAAAAGTAAGCCAAAGCTCATAGAAAAAGTGTATGGGGAATATGTATAAGCATCTAATCACGACAACAAACGTATCTAACTTAATAAACTGACACTTGAACTTTGAATTGAACTAGCACGTGTTTATAAATACATAACGTGTAACAACCCCAATACCGAAATCAAGGACTACTTTGATACCTACAATTTCAACATAATTACCAACATATGGATACAAACACAAAAACCACATAGGAGACTAATGTAATGGGAATTTATCATGTCGGTAAGACATCGAAAGCATAGTGGGTTAATAGACTGATGTGATCAACTTTCGTTATTCTTATCTCGAATGGAAGTGGTGTGTCAAGTAGAGTAAGTTGACTGAATATATGTGACTTTCTTCTTATCTTGAATGGAAGTGGTGTGTAGAGTATAGTGGTTTAAGGCTGGCTATAAGCGCCATAACTTATTAGATATGGTAAGTTCATAATAGTAATTTGTTTAAAAGGGGATGTGGCGCTCGATGAAGCAGTTTCTTAAATTGTTAACCCTCAAAATGAAACCATCAAACAAATGCTATAGATGTTATGAGCGTGTGGTCAAGGTTCCACAACATAGCAAGCTCTTTCCTTAGCCGCTTATTATCTTCTTTTATCT
This sequence comes from Tanacetum coccineum, assembly GCA_026074375.1. NCBI lineage: Eukaryota > Viridiplantae > Streptophyta > Magnoliopsida > Asterales > Asteraceae > Tanacetum > Tanacetum coccineum. The sequence continues at coordinate 5,480 of BQNB010052257.1, forward strand.
CATCAACATCAGCGTCAGTGTGTACGCACCTCTAGGCTCCTTGATAGAGATGACGTCTCTGCCATGTCATGCCAAAACCCTACCAACACCGAGAATGAGCCCCCGCTACTTACCCTTTCAAACCATGGCCATTATCTGGTCCTCAGTGTAGGGCACACCCGTCGGTGTATTGGCACCTAGATCCCTCGGCCGAGATGGTATCGTTGTACATGAAATGTTCAACGGATGAGTCAAGATGCTAATGTTGTACATGAGATGTTCAACGGATGAGTCGATATGCTATCGTTGTACATAAGATGTTCAACGGATGAGTCGAGATGGTACCGTTATACATAAGATGTTCAACGGATGAGTCGAGATGCTATCCTTATACATGAGATGTTCAACGGACGAGTCAAGATGATATCATTGTACATGAGATGTTCAATGAATGAGTCGAGATGGCATCGTTGTATATAAGATGTTTAATGGATTAGTCGAGATGGTATCGTTGTACATGATATGTTCAACGGATGAGTCAAGATGGTATCGTTGTACATGAGATGTTCAACGGATGAGTAGAGATGCTATCGTTGTACATGAGATGTTAAACGGATGAGTCGAGATGGTATCGTTCTACATGAGATGTTCAACGGATGAGTCGAGATGCTATCTTTATACATGAGATGTTCAATGGATGAGTCGAGATACTATTGTTGTACACAGGATGTTCAACGGAGGATTCAATATGGTATCGTTGTACATGAGATGTTCAACGGATGAGTCAAGATACTATCGTTGTACCTGAGATGTTCAACGGATGAGTCGAGATGGTATCGTTATACATGAGATATTCAACGGATAAGTCGAGATGGTATCATTATTCATAAGATGTTCAATGGATGAGTCGAGATACTATTGTTGTACATGAGATGTTCAATGGATGAGTCGAGATGCTATCATTGTACATGAGATGTTCAACGGATGAGTCGAGATGCTATCGTTGTACATGAGATGTTCAACGGATGAGTCGAGATGCTATCGTTGTACATGAGATGTTCAACGGATGAGTCGAGATGCTATTGTTGTACATGAGATGTTCAACAAACAAGTCGAGATGTTATCGTTATACGTGATATGTTCAGCGAATGAGTCAAGAGGCTATCGTTATACATGAGATGTTCAACGGATGAGTCGAGATGGTATAGTTTTACATGAGATGTTCAACGGATGAGTCGAGATGCTATCGTTGTACATGAGATGTTCAACGGATGAGTCGAGACGTTATCATTCTACATGATATGTCCAATTGATGAGTCTAGATGCTATCATTGTACATAAGATGTTCAATGGATGAGTCGAGATGTTATCATTGTACATGAAATGTTCAACAAATGAGTCGAGATGCTATCGGTATACATGAGAAGCTTTCTACAAATATCTGTTCAAGTGTTTATGTCGAATTTTGGTAGAATTTTGGGCCAAGTTAAGTGAGTTCTAGTCATAAGTAGTTTGTTTTCTTACTCTCTTAACTTTGGTTAGAGTTTAAGTTCGAAGGAGATAACACCCCAATTGTCATTCAACCACCTTGCTATTCCGCAAGCAAGGTGTGTCATTGATTCTATAACGACTCCCGCCAAACCTGGTTAACTATTGGTGGTTCTCCTGGAGCTTCAACGACTCCAAATTATTCCCTAGGAGCTTTAACGACTCAAAGTTATTCTCAAGGCCTTCAACACCTCCAAGCTATTCTCTGGGACCTTCAAGAAATGCAGAGTGTGCAAACTGCAAGCTCTTGATTGGACGTTTATCTATATGTAATGTAATTCGTATGTTTTATTGTTTAAAATTTTATCGTCTTTGTAATGTAATTCGTATGCTTTAATGTTTGAACGTTTATCGATTTGTAATGTAATTCGTATGTGGTTTCGAAAGCGTAACAAACCTTATAGCAGTTTCGAAAGCTTCCGAACCAACTAGAAAGTTCAGAAATGACAAGTGATTTTATAGTTTAACATTGGGATAAAGTCATGGGAAAACAAAATGCCACTTCACCCCTATCATTACCATTAATCACACTACTGAAGGAAGTTCAAACTTGGTCAAAATTTCCCCTAGGGACATGTTGTCGGAGAAACGTTAGCGGGAAATACCCCGCAAAATTTTTTTAGTCTGCGTTTTGGTCAAATATGTATAACTTTTCCCAAGGGACATGTCGCCGGGGAAAGTATGGAATGTCCCCGAGGAAAGTATGGGCCACGTCTCCCCACAATCGTAACCACTAATGACTTTAGTTAATGATGGTTACTTATGTTCAAACTTTTCCCTGTGGACATATCGCCGGGGAAAGTCGAGCCGAAAAATTACCGCCAAGATTTTTGATGCTAAAAATGGTCAAACATGGACCACACATTCCCCGGCGACATGTCGCCGGGGAAACGTTTGGTCAAATTTGACCAAAAATTCTACCACAATTAGTGCCATGTCGGATGTGTTTTTGTCGTTTAATGGGGTTTCCCCGGCGACATATGTGATCACCTTTCCCCATATACCGTGGAAGATAATATTAAGACCTATAACTCGTGAAAGACGGTATTGAGAGTTAATTTACTTTACTTTATGTTTAGTTGTTTACTAGTATAGAATTGTGCAAAGCAGCAACGAAACTGTAAGTTTTAGATGACAGTAAATCTTAAGTTGTATGTTAATCACAAAATCGATATTTATTATGGGTTTTTCGTGAGGCATTATTTTCTGCCTCTTATTTGTGTTTTTTCATTTTGCTTCGGCCTCTTGGAGTTCTTCGTGCTTTTCTTGTTTCTCTTGTATATATTGTTTTTTCCCAGCTTTTTCTTGGTTGGTTCTTTATAATACTCGTATTTCACCATTACTAAAAAACAAACTATAAAATTAAATGACTAAATGAGTCGTATTCTTTACTGTAACTACCTTTCACATGAAAAAAAAGATTAAAGTTAGAGAAAATAAATACTACGAGTATAATTGCATGCTGTGTGTGTCAGTTGTAAATTCAGGGGAGCTGAGGGCCTGAGGCAGGCGTATGAGGCGTCGACATACAAGTTAGTTCTATTGGCAGCCGTAGGAGGGCGAGCTCTTGTCCAGGCCTAGATTTGGGTTCTATTTATTTTTTTAAGGATATATACTACTAATAAATTTTTAGAGAAAAAATGAATAATGTTGACAATGAACTGAACCTTAACAAAATTAAATGGCTCAAATGCTTGAGAATAAAAAGCGAATGTAACCTTACTCATCCACGAGTTTTTCCTTTCCTTTACGTTGATCACGGTTGATGGATTATGGATATTTAATTTGAATACAGGTAATCTACAAGAGTCTAATGATGTTTGCCGTCACATTATGATGGTTGTGGAAATGCTAGAAAGCCAAATATTGGACGCAACGAGGACTCTAATTAAGGTGGACTCTACAAAGGAGGTGGTTCGATTAATGGAGGGTGCATGAGACTATCCACCAAAGTCGTGCATTCAGTATTGTGCAATTATGTCTTGAGTTAGTAGTGGAAATTACGTAAAACGTACTTAAGCATATACTGTTATCAGGAAGCTAACAGAACAACTGATCGGTTGGCAGATTGTGAACGAATCTATATGTTTAACTACCCATCCCTTTTAAAAATTAAATAAAAATCCTTGGTTCCATTTATGTATGTGATCAGGTTATAAGCACAAATATTGGGACGCAGTAACATCTAACCACTCAGAAGATGACGCAATCAAAGATGGTAGCAAGTACCGCTACAACAGGAAAGGATTTCTAGAAGATGACGAAAGCAGTGACAATTCAATTTTAATTGTGGACCCGGGATGGGATGATTATTGTCTGCAAGAGTTACAATTGAATCGTCCCGTTCCCCTTTGTCCAGAAGCTCAGAGGGCCCGTATGTAACCAAATTCCATAAACGTGTGCTAAAAAGTTAGCAAATGACCTCCATAGCCCAACCTAATGTGTCTGCCATCTTTATGTTTAATTATTAAGTTTTAAAGTCAAGTTTGTCGGCCAATCAATGTAATATAAAATAATGGCCCGAATATGCTTTCGAATATGCTATATGCCAGAGCATATTCCTAGTTTATTCCTTTTCATTTGGCCTATAAAAGACGTGTAATATCATTTGTAAAACATCATCGAAAACCACCATCACTACTACTACCACCACCCTTGTCATATCAAGCTTTCGTAGTGTTTTAATAAAAAGGTGTGTAGTGTCTCGGAGGACAACTAGAGTATTTGTTCTAGCACTTCTTTGGTGGAGTGTGTGTAGCCTTATCATGAATATCCCCAAGTGGATATGCTGAAGTCCTAAATTTCTCAGGCTTTCATAAGACTCTTCATTGCATAATCGAAGACAACACATAAAATTCTTTGCTCAGAGTAATGTTTATATACTCTGTGTCTTGCTGTACTTCTATTGTTTGAATAGAGTACTTCTGCGGGAACAAGATTTGCTCGCCTTTCTCTTGATATTTCAAGCTGTCTTTTTGGGTCTACAGCTGTTTCAAGAGTTTGATTCTAATTATTCCTTCCAAACACTCTTCTTGTTGTTCTAGCTACTTGATGCCTATTTCGGGCCATTTGTCGGTAACCGCAGATTTGATCTTCTTGAATTGGCAGTACCACCGGCATGGACAGAATCCGGAGTAATGCTCGTGTTACCAGCAGACCCAGGCCTATGGTCAGAAGTGATATCTAGATGGGAGTCTATAACAATCAATAGACTTAACAATCAAACATGGTCTGACAATAAAGCAAAGTTAGCCTTTGTGGAAAACCTTCTAGGAGAAAGTGAGAAGTTGATGTGGCAACAATGGTGAACCGCATACCCTTGAACCTAGTTTCAAGAAATAGCCGAGCAACCAAAGTTAGTCAAAAAAGAAGCCCTTAGACTAACAGAAGATCTTAATCAGAAGATCCAGAAGGTTGAACACCTTCTTCACGAAGTCAAGAAACTCATCACTGGATGAATCTTGCCAATCAAAAGGCAACTACTGAATATCAAGAAGCTATACAAGCCACTGAAGACCTTGAATCACCAGCAGTTGGTTTTGCAAAAACATCTGATTACAAACGAGTATTGGATTTCAAGTTGAAACGTTTATAGTAAACAAAATAACACTTTACTTTATATGCCATAAGCAAAGTTCCGCAGTTAGTTAGCTCGAAAAAGATAAAAAAAAAAAAACAAGATAAAAAAGTTTGACAAGCTCAAGCAGGAAATTCATACGATTATAGAAAAAGAAGTTCAGCCCGCTGACCTTGAAGACTCAATATCAAGCCTAGCCAAAAGACTTGATAATTTCTCCATTAGTGGAAAACTCCCTGTGAAAAGAATAGACGGAAAAATACACGTCTTTGAAGATCCTAATAAAATCTTTAAAGAACAGTTTGAAAAAGAGTCAAAGAAATGACTTCCAGAAGACCAAGCATCCTCAACAGAAGTTCTACACAAACACAAACAGAACTGCCAACTCAAGAAGATCAAATCCGCGGCTACCGAGAAAAAATATAATTGGGGGGGGGGGGGGGAAAAAAAATATAAAAAAAAATGCCGAAATAGGCATCAAGTAGCTAGAACAACAAGAAGAGTGTTTGGAAGGAATAATTACAATCGAACTCTTGAAACAGTTGTAGACCCAGAAAGACAGCTTGAAATATCAAGAGAAAGGCGAGCAAATCTTGTTCCCGCAGAAGTACTCTATTCAAACAATAGAAGTATAGCAAGACACAGAGTATATGAACATTACTCTGAGCAAAGAATTTTGTGTGTTGGTGAAAATCAAATAAATCTTCGATTATGCAATGAAGAGTCTTATGAAAGCCTGAGAAATTCAGGACTTCAGCATATCCACTTGGGGATATTCATGATAAGGCTACACGCACTCCACCGAAGAAGTGCCGGAACAAATGCTCTAGTTGTCCTCCGAGACACTAGATGGGAAGATAGCCGACAAATTATTGCAACCATGGAAGTAGACCTGTCGGCAGGAACTCAGTTAGTCTATACATTCCCTGATATATGATTCTAAGTGTTAATGACTTCCACAATCATGTAGAAGTTGCTATACAGACTCATGGGTATGATACTTGGCAAGGTGGTGAAAGTAACTTACTGATAACAATGGCCTTAACAGGCAGGTTATCAAATACCAGTTATATGGGATTCCAATATAGCGTGGAAAATGTTGTGGATCACCTCACCACAACTGGCATCACAGCAATTCCTGGTGAAAGAAGGAGTATAGAAGAGTTAGAAGGAATGAGCTGGCATCTAAAGCCACCTGAGCAAACTTTAGTACATGTCCCATCAAGGGTTGCAGTAAATGAAACCGTGTTTCCAGAAGCATATTCTGCTCTTGAAGCAATTGCAGGTGAACCACAAAATATAACATCACAGATGAGGCAGTTAATTCTGCTCGAAGATCCATATCGTGGCTCAACTGATGAGCAAGATAGAGCATATAGGGACTTGGACAGGATAACCTGTGAAGAAACCAAAAACTTATGGTCATTCTTAGAAGATTTTAGGCAATTAGCAACCAAATCAGGAAGATTATATTTTCCTTCAACAACAGAAAATCTTTTTGCCAAACTTCCACCTTCCCTATCCAAAAAGATTAAGGAATCATTTAGGACTAAATATCCTGGTCTTAACTCGGGAGTCTTACCTGCAACCAAGTTTACTCATACTTTCGTGTCAGAAATGTGCAAAGATGCAGCACTCGCCAAAGAATTAAGAGATTTGTCTCTTTGTTCTACCATACCAATTCCTGGTTATTACAAAAATAACAGGAAGAAATATGGAATGACACTTAGAATCATCCCGTTCATAAAGCTAAGAACGTTTTGATTCAAAGCTCTGATACCAAGATGAAAATTACGTTGCCAGAAATTTTTATCTTGTACCAAAGCTCAAAAACTAAAACTTTAAAGTACAATTATTACTTAAAACACACCTTTTTATTAAAACACTGCGGAAGCTTGATATTACAAGGGTGGTGGTAGTAGTAGTGATGGTGGTTTTCGATTATCTTTTACAAATGATATTACACGTTTTTTATAGGCCAAATGAAAAGGAATAAACTAGGAATATGCTCTGGCATATAGCATATTCAAAAGCATATTCGGGCCATTAAGCCTAGCCAAAAGACTTGATAATTTCTCCATTAGTGGAAAACTCCCTGTGAAAAGAATAGACGAAAAAAATACACGTCTTTGAAGATCCTAATAAAATCTTTAAAGAACAGTTTGAAAAAGAGTCAAATAAATGACTTCCAGAAGACCAAGCATCCTCAACAGAAGTTCTACACATGGACAGAATCCGGAGTAATGCTCATGTTACCAGCAGACCCAGGCCTATGGTCAGAAGTGATATCCAAATGGGAGTCTATAACAATCAATAGACTTAACAATCAAACATGGTCTGACAATAAAGCAAAGTTAGCCTTTGTGGAAAACCTTTTAGGAGAAAGTGAGAAGTTAATGTGGCAACAATGGCGAACCGTGTTTCCAGAAGCATATTCTGCTCTTGAAGCAATTGCAGATGAACCACAAAATATAACATCACAGGTGAGGCAGTTAATTCTACTAGAAGATCCATATCGTGGCTCAACTGATGAGCAAGACAGAGCATATAGGGACTTAGACAGGATAACATGTGAAGAAACCAAAAACTTGTGGTCATTCTTAGAATATTTCAGGCAATTAGCAACCAAATCAGGACAATTATATTTTCCTTCAACAACAGAAAAGCTTTTTTCCAAACTTCCACCTTCCCTATCCAAAAAGATTGAGGAATCATTCAGGACTAAATATCCTGGTCTTAACTCAGGAGTCTTACCTGCAATCAAGTTTACTCATACTTTCGTCTCAGAAATGTGCAAAGATGCAGCACTCGCCAAAGAATTAAGAGATTTGTCTCTTTGTTCTGCCATACCAATTCCTGGTTATTACAAAAATAACAGGAAGAAATATGGAATGAGAAAATCAAGAACATACAAAGGAAAGCCGCATAATTCTCATGTAAAACCATTCAAGAGAAAATACAAGGATGATAGAGGACGAGTAAAGAAGTGCAAATGCTTTATTTGTGGAAAGGAAGGGCATTTTGCAAAAGATTGCAGAAGTAAACAAGGAAACATTGCAAGATCAGCTGTCTATCAAGAATTGGACCTTGATGACAATTGGGATATTGTTTCAGCAGATTTTGATGATAGCAGTGTTTATAGCATATCAGAAGGAGAAGGTGATACTCATCAAAGTATCAGTGTTATGGTCCAAGATACTCCTGTTGAAGAAACAGTCTTTATGGCGATAGAAGAAGATGATGAGAGTGATAATGAGCAGGAAGAAGAAGATAATCAATTTAGTCATCATGCTTTTATGTTCCATCCTGGACCACCAACAAAGATAGCAGAAATGGTTCAAGCCGTCGGATCGTGGAAACCAAACAAAGAATTACCAGCCAAAAGTAAAGAATGTGAGCATGAATGGAAAGAAAACACGGTCACCAACTATACCATCTGCTATTACTGTGGGATACTAACCACAGACATGTCAAGACTTAACTGCCCCAAATGCCAACTCACAACATGTGCCCTTTGTGCAAGAAATTATCTTGGCAAAACAGTTAATGTCAAAAGAAAACAGCCCCAAAAATCAGAAGAAGAAAAGGACTTCAACAGCAATGAAGTAAAGCTTCTTAAAGAACTTTTGAAAGAAAAGACAGAACAAGTGCAATAGATGATCAGAGATCAAGCCAAAGAATACTATGAGAACAAAGATGCTATGCAAAAGAAAGAATAAATATGGCAGTCAAAAGAAAGCTTGTTAGTAAGGGATCTCACAGATGCCCTTAAAATCATTGATCAACTCAGACTTGAAAAGGAAAGGCTTGAAGAACAAAAAGATGAAGAAATAAGAGAGCTTAAAGCTCAGTTGCAGAAGAAGGAAGAAGAAGCAGAAGCTCAGTTTTCTAGAGAAGGGTTTTCACCACTAGGAAACACTCATGTTGCAAGGCCTTGCATAGAAACAAAAGTTCATTATTTTGGGAACGCCACTGCAAGTCCAAAAATTAGGAAAATTACCAATCAACTTTATAATGTTAAAGTTGAGTTTGATATTCCTAACTGTACAGCTTTTGGAACCACTGCAATAATAGACACAGGAGCATCAGCATGTTGTATAAACAAGAAAGTCATTCCAAAAGAAGCACTAGAGCCTCTAACTCAGACTGTCGTCTTCAATGACTTAAATTCAAAACAATAGGCTACTCATAGAATAAAGCAAGGTTATTTCCAAATTGAGGAAAACAAATTCAAGATACCTCTCATATATGCTTTTGATATGAGGGATAACAATGGTATTGAAATGCTGATAGGAGCCAACTTCTTAAGATCCATGAGAGGAGGAATTCGAATAGAAGGAGATGAAATAACCATCTACAAAAAGGTCACTAAAATCAAGACTTCAAATCAAACTGAGATATGCAACAGTGTAAAATCATGTGTTACATTTGTGTTGTGGCTTTTTTTCAATCAAACATATGTACACAATAGGTTGTGATTTTGATAACACTACAACAGAAACTTACAAATAGCATGTTAAGTTTGTTATATGATTTTTCATCATTTTAATATACTCTAACGTATTACACTAATCAACTACGAAATTTGTTACTCTAACTATAATACAAATCGACTTACAATATCAAAACAAGATTAGTAATAACTACTCATATATACCATAAAACTTAACCACCCACTAATACCACTATACATGTCGTGGAAGTTATTACTATATGAGATGGACCGATGTTATTGTAAAAACTAACTATTTAGAAAACAATTAACAAATGCTTATATAAGTGGTTTTTTGATATTTATTAGTTTTCATATTTATTAGCTTTCATATGTAATAGTATTGGTTGTTTATGGACGCAAACATTAACTTTATTCGTGATGTAATTCCTGTAAAATGTTCATGGAATATTAAAGTGAAGGTGACACAAAGGTGGTGGTATCTAAAGGTCACAACGGGAAAAGGTGTTTGACATGTTGAGACTATCCTATTAGACGAGAAAGTATGTATTATAAATATCAATAAAATGCTTATCAGATTCACCCAAAACTAATGACTACATCTGTTTGTAGGGTCAAAAAATTCAAGAGGCCTTGTGATGTTAATGCAAAAAATTTAAAACCCAAACGAGTTTTTGTGTTTTCGTTGGGAGAAGACTTGCTAAATAAGCTGGTACCATATTTGGGATGGGAATACAAACAACTGTACCACTATGTTGATTAACCTCTGCAATACATGTTCGTAAGTTTAATGACAACTTTTCAAATATATATATATGTTGATGCGGCTATGCAGTAAAATAACTATTGTATATAGAGGGCACCATTTTTTGCAGAACCATTTTTTTGTACAAAACCACTGTAAACCAATTAGAATTTAGTATCATTATTTTTTTTATTTAATTCAAAAGGGTATAATAGTCAAAACTCATTTTGACTTTTTTTTGAATTTTTTAATTAAAAACGTTTTTTGAAAACCTTTTAATTTTTGGAATTAATTTTTTTATTTTATTTTATATATATATTTTAGTATATACTTTTTCAAAAGAAAAAAATGAGTGCATATATGTTTTTTAATACTGTAAAATGCATGCTTTTAGTGTACATTTTTAACTTAATATGGTAATTACACATATGTTTCTTGTGCACATTCTTTAATCTTCAAAATTTATAACACAAAATATAGACAAAATTTGATATCAAATGAAATACATTAGAAATATAAATCCAACTATATCCATATTGTTCAAAAACATGTGTGCACTATTCGAAAAACATATGTGCACTCTTCCAAGATCATATATATTCAGATGTTTCAAAAACAATGTGTGCACTCTCTCTTACGAAAAACATAATGTGTCAACTCATTCCAAGACATGAGTGCACGACTTTCCAATATCATAAGTAGCAAGCTTCGTTTTTTCATCAAATTCATAAGAACATGAAGTTGAACCCCTTCAAGCCCAGTATGAGCCACCTTTATATCGATAATCATGATCTCCGACTATTACGAAACAGGTTCACATACCTGAAACTACAAAACATTTGTTATTATTATCATAAAAAAAACACATATTCATTATTTAAAACAAATACCTCCAAAACGCATATGCACACCATTTCATTAATCATATACTAACCTAAAACACATATGCACACCATTTCATTAATTATATACTAACCTAAAACACATGCTCGTTTTAAAATACTAAATGCTCGCTTTCTCGTCAAAGTCATTAGATTATAAGTGCACGCCTTTTGATAACATATATGCACGACTTCTAAAAACACAAGTGTATTCGTTGATCATTTTCATCACACGTCGTCTTTCTATAACTGAGCCATCTCCCCTGAAACAAATATCACCACAAATAAATTTTTAATTATAAAACAAGTCTAAACCATAACTCATAACCAGTGGCTTCAAAAATAATGGGCATGTTAGGAGCTGTCTCATAACAAATAAATGGATCATTCAAAACCACAAACACAACATAGTACATGTTTTCAATAAACACAAACACCGTCGTTTGTTTTAATTCTCCCACTCATAAAACCAATATCACCACGTATACTAATACACAAAGTAGAAAACAAGATACACATTTATAGCAGCTATGGAAATAGGAAATAGGTCGTGAATTTAAAAGCCATGGAAATATTTGTATGGTTGTTAATATTAAGATTTAATTATAGTATAACTTTTACAACAATTAGTAATAACGTGGTAACCTCGTGTCCCGGTTTAACTCTGTTTCTTTTACGGAGTATTACTTTTCTCGAGATGGCTATTTTTTTTACCCACCAAGGCACCAACTACTACTTAATAGTAAAATTTAGGATTGTTTTGCATTTCCAAATATTCAATAAAACCCAGAGTTTAAAATTAATATTCGACTCATATGAAAGCCATAAATACTGCTTATACGTTGTCATATATTAACCTATACTTATAAAAATTATTAGTCCTTTTTAAGACCATTATTTTTTATTAATTTCAACCACTTCTCCATTATCTATTTTGCATCTGTTCAAATTCCAGACCCCATTATCAAGAAGGGTTTTTATAATTAATTTAAATTAAAATGAATTAAAGATAATTGATTAAAAAGTTAGATAAGTTTTGAGTGCAAGAGGTAAACCGATTACAGATATGAACGAGATACCCGCATTTGAACCGATTACATATTTGAACGTGTTACCCTGGTCATTTTAGTTTTTGTCAAATGTGATGGGACGTTTCCCTGGTTCGTCGGGTGGTAGGTGATCATCACAAATAGACAATCGTTTTTTTGTTGTTGTTGGAGATTGTTGTCGTGGTTGACAAAAGGTGAAATCGAGTTTGAAGGGAAGATGTGTAAGAGATATAAAGAAACTAATAGATCCGAATTAATTGATACTGCTCAAAATAAGTGACAGTTTTTATGCAAAAATAATTGAAGTGTCATACCAATACTACCCTTTTAAGCTTTTTGGTCTAACTAAAAAAACCCTCATCTTATGTTTAATTGCAATTTTGGCACTTTTAATCTTAACCATTAATCAAACATATTCAATGGCCCAGATTCAATATAAATGGTTTTGCAAGTTCTGTACAAAAAAGTGGTTCTACAAAGAAAATGCCACTATATATATATATATATATATATATATATATATATATATATATACCTAGAGTGATTCGGATTTCATTATGATATGTACACATAAAACTAGATGGAGGACCTTTAAGTGTTAATGACTCAATGAATGTAAATCTTATACTTAGAGAGGCAGGGTTTGGGTAGTAAAGTGTGTGGACAATTAGGCGCTTACGCGTAATGCCATCAATCTCATAAAACTTATGTGAAACTAACGAAAAAAAGAGTTTCGGTCCTCGAAGCTGTGTATATAAGGTTTAACTAAGTCTAAGTTGTGTATACAACTTATAGTAAATTAGATGCATATTCAATAAGGGATCTCAAATAACCATTGCATAATATATTATAAGAAATTTCCATATAGCAGTCCTAAACAACCATTAAATTCATAAAAAAACACTAATCAAATTATGTACAGAAAACAAAAGTTTAAACAATTAGTAGTACCATAAAAACAAGGGCAAATCGCATAAAAAGGTACCCATCTTAGGTTCAATGTCAATTAAAGGTACTCATCTTTTTTTTCTCAATTTAAGGTATCGATCTTTTTTTTGTTGCAACGTTAGACAATTAACAGGTTTTTCGGTTACATTTCTAACGATTGTTATTTTATTATTGCATCGTTAGTCCTTTATATGATTTTGTTAAAAAGAATACTTTCTACTTATTTTTAAAAATTATACACGTTTTATACACACATTTTTACACGTTTTCATACACACATTTTTACACGTTTTTATACATAGTTTTATAAATATTTGGGTGATGTCTAAAAATACGTAACAAACTTTTTCAAAAAGAACAAAATACGTAACCTACTAAATATAGTACTAGAATTGCCAAATAACTTTCAAATTTTGAACGATAAACGTAATATGACCGGCTATTGACCAAAATATGACATGTTTGACCGGTTTCATTTTCAAAAATTACAGAAATGGTCCATGTGATTCGCGTTGGACTTTCACTGTTAGTCCTTTAATTTTTTTTTTCAATAAATTTTTTTTTTCTACTTAATTTTTTTTTAAATTTCACTTAATTTTTAAAATACTTTTTTTTTTCATTTATTCATACACTATTTTTTTACACTTATTATACTTTTTTTCCACTTATTCATACACTAATTTTTTTTATACTTATTACACTTTTTTTAGAAAAAATTTTAAATATTGCGTTAAACTTTTTCACAACTAGCATCCTCATGTGGCTTAAATTTTGAATGTTGTGTTGGACTTTTTTCACATGAGGGGTGTTTAACAGTTAAAATTTAGAAAAAATTTCTTTTTAAAAAATATATCACATTTAACAGTCAAAATTTACGCCACATGAGGGTGCTAGTTGTGAAAAGTTTAACGCAATATTTAAAAAAAAATTCTAAAAAAAGTGTAATAAGTATAAAAAAATTAGTGTATGAATAAGTGGAAAAAAGTATAATAAGTGTAAAAAATAGTGTATGAACAAATAAAAAAAAGTATTTTAAAAATTAAGTGAAAAAAAATTAAGTGAAAAAAATTTTAATTGAAAAAAAAAGTTAAAGGATTGATAGTGAAAGTCCAACGCGAATCACAGGGACCATTTCTGTAGTTTTTGAAAATGGAACCGGTCAAACAGGTCACATTTTGGTCAATAGCCGGTTATATTACATATATCGTTCAAAATTTGAAAGTTATTTGGCAATTCTAGTACAATATTTAGTGGGTTACGTATTTCGTTCTTTTTAAAAAAGTTTGTTGCGTATTTTTAGACTTCACCCTAAATATTTTTATACACACATTTTTATACACGTTTTTATACACATATTTTTATACACGTTTTTATGCACACATTTCTATACACATTTTTCTACATGCTTTTATCCATGATTTTATACATGCATTTTTATACACGTTTTTACAGACACATTTTTATGCACTTTTTTTTTAAAACGTGGATAAAATTATGTGTAAAAACGTGTATAAAAATATGTGTATAAAAATGTGTGTATAAAACGTGTCTATAAAAATGTGTATAAAAATGTGTGTATAAAACCGTGGATAAAATCATGTAAAAAAATATGTATAAAAATATGTGTATAAAAATATGTGTATAAAAATGTGTGTATAAAAATATGTGTATAAAAACGTGTAAAAAATGTGTGTATAAAAACGTGTAAAAAATGTGTGTATAAAACATGTATAAGTTTTAAAAATAAGTAGAAAATACTTTTTTTAACAAAATAATATAAAGGACTAACGATGCAATAATAAAATAACGATCGTTAGAAATGTAACCGAAAAACCTGTTAAAATACTAACTTTGCAACAAAAAAAGATCGATACCTTAAATTGAGAAAAAAAAAGATGAGTACCTTTAATTGACATTGAACCTAAGATGGGTACCTTTTTATGTGATTTGCCTTAAAAACAATCATTCATTTAATAATCCACCATTAGATAGATCAAAACATAAAGCTTCGGTGTTTTCAGTTCATCAAATAATCAAAAGTATTTCATTAATCAAATTCAAAAACTAAATACATTAGATCTAGCAGCCGTAGATATACCATGTGATTTAAATCGAAACCCTACAAAAATAGTTGTACTAAAAGCAAAACCTGAAAAATCCAATTTCAAGCGGATAACAAAATAACACATTGAATTATGTAACTTGCCAAAGATAATCAAAACTCTAATTTAAAATTTTTAAAACAATAGAAACAAATACCTCAAGACACATACCAGCATCAGCAAAGTAACCTGCCAAAAATTATTCAAAAAAAAAACAAAATTAACAAAACTCCCCATTATGACATAAACCCTAATTTCAAAATGAAAAAGAAATTGAAAACAAAAACTTGAAAAAGAAAAATAACCTGTCAAAAATTATCCAAAAAAACAAAATTAACAAAACCCCCCAATTCTTACATAACCCCTAATTTCAAAATCAAAAAGAAATGGAAATCAAAAACCTCAAAACAAAACCCAAGCTTTTGAAGAAGCTTATTATCTATGTGTATGTATAACTTTCGCAAAAGGGATTTGAAAGGATGTAACTAAACCGCAGGGACACTCATTTGTATTCTTTTGGTTTTAAATGTGTATAACTTCATCAATATTTGTAGTCTTTTAGTTTTAAGTCGAGCTTATGCATTCATTCAGTCCCATCTTAAATTGCAGTTACAAAACCTTCTCATATCCCATAGCATTTACTCGACACTCATTTAACAGTGAAGATGCTTTTCAGCCGGTTAAAGACAGATTTTTTGGTATAACTATAAAAGCATGGGTTATTCCTCTTAAAGTCTCCACAATAAATGTGAAGACCCAATCTTTAAGTATAATAGATGAGTATTATGTGTTTTATCATGTTTACATATGTTATTTATATTTATATGTGTTTTTGTTTCCAAAGAGTTGGAACGGTCTCCAACGAAAATAAACAAGATGCTTATAAATGTCGCTACATTTCTTATTGTTATCCTCATCCTCACAGGATTATATGTATGGCTTTACATCCGTAGCGATACTCTTCACTTATCTGAGAACATGGGTGTGCAGATTTCATGTTGGGGCTTTTGTGTTT
>BQNB010052257.1:23020-40585 GCA_026074375.1 Tanacetum coccineum
GGGACCAAAATGATCCACCTATCAAAGGTTAGTTAGGACAAATGTGGTTGCTAGGATCATGGAAGCTTGTCTAGGAATTTCAAATATGAAAAATGGTATCCCATGGTGCTTGGATGGTGGTTTGGACGTGTAGGTGAGCCACAAGGGGGGACCAAAATGGTTTCCAACTTTCTAGGGAACTAGTGTTCAAAGATGAATTAATTTACCAAGCATGCATGCACAACAAAGTATAGATAAATTCCATGGAACACGTAGATAACGAAACGAGTAACGGCATCACGATAAATTATGAAATTTTAAATATTGCTTAAAAACATAAAAACGCGGCTATTGCCAAAATACTACAACGTTTGGTGCCCCGGTTCGCTCCCGGCGACGATTCTCAGATAATAACGAAACAACTTCCCGGTTAAACGGTAAAGCTAAACGAAACTTTTAAAATTCAAATTACTACACGGAAACGGCTAATTTATTAAACGGAAATTCTCGGGTTGTCACACTACCCTCCTCAACTTGTTTCATTACTTCGGTTCTGATTTCCTCGACAATATCTGGAAGAGAACAATCCATACGAGTTTTGTGTGTGTGATTGATTTGAGACAAAGAGTATTGAAAATGTAGTTGTTGTGGTGATGAATTGAACTTATAGGAATTTAAAATTTTTCTTTTTTGAAAAAGCAGTAATAAAACGGCTAGTTATTTGAATTCGAGCATTAAAAATGTCAGGGACCAACGGTAAGGCTGAGCATATTGAATCGAAAATCGACCCGACAAACCGACCGAAACCGGGTCGAACCGAACCGTATCCAACTGACGCGACCTTATTCGGTTCGGTTTTCTATATTTGTTTTGGTTTGGTCGGTTCGGTTCGGTCCAAAACCGACGTTTATTCGGTTCGAACTAACTAAACCGAACCGACCAGACCCGACCTTATCTGGTATGGTTTCGATTTCTATAGTTTATACTCGGTTCGGTTCTCGGTTGGCATTTTACCGTGATTCAGTTTCAGTTTTTGTCGGTTCGGGTCGGTTCCGAACCGATGCTCACCCAACGGTATTATAGGGTGTTTGGACAAGAAATGATAAAAAGACGAAAAAGCCCTTCCAGCTAATGAGCGTTAGGGTTTTGGATCCTCTCGAGATGTTGGGGACAACAAATGTAATTTCGTCGATCTTGTGACTAAACCCAAAAACATGAAATAGCTGAGGGACCAACGGCGTAATTTAGTCTTTTACTGTATCTTTTCTCGTATATTTCTTGAGTAGAAAGTTAGCTAGCATCTTTTATATCATATTCATCCTCTTATTCTATCAATACAAACCGATTAAATCACGATTAAACCACAAATCAGATATGCCTACAGACATTGAAGATGAGATCAAGGACGAGAAAAACCCACGTCCGTTGGACGAAGATGATATCGCCTTGCTTAAAACCTATGTATGAAAACCCTAATCCTGTTTTCTTGTTTTTTATGGTTGATTTTGATAATGTTTTGTTCTTTGATCTAAAAATTTGATTCTTATGATGTGGGTTTGTTTAATTAGGTTCAAGATTTGATTTTTATCGACTGTTTGCTGAAAAAGATTTGATTTTTGGGGGTTTAGGTTGAAAAGATTTGTGGGTTTGTTAGGGTTTTGTGTTTTTTGTGGATTAGGGTGTGTTTGGGATTGTGATTTGGAAGTGGGTATTTAGTTTTTGAGGTTTTTTTGAAGGGGGTGTTTGGTTAAGCTTATTTGTGGCCTTATGAGGTTATTGATTCCGGCTTATATTTCATAAGCACGAATTTTCTGGCTTATATAAGCTTATTATGATATAATAAACTTATATAAGCCCATAAGTCCCTAAATAAGCCGGAAAATTTTGAGCTTGTGAAATATAAGCCGAAACCACATCAGCTAATAAGCCCACAAATAAGCCTAGACTTAAGTTGTTTGCGTATAGTGGAAGCAAATATGTAATTAATGTTATTAAGTTGAAAATTAGTTAATGATTTAGGTTATGTTAAAAGCTGTGACAATTTGGTTAGCTAATGATTTAGGTTACGTTAAAAGCTGTTTTCTGCTTGTTTTGTTTTAATATAGAAGATACACAGTTTTATTGTTTGGATGGGGGAGCAAACTGCTTTGTTCGTTGTAGATTTGCTTTTTATCGACTTGATGTTAGTTTTGGACTTACGCGGTACATAATTTTTGCAGGGATTGGGGCCTTATTCAACCAGCATCAAGAAAGCCGAAAAGGATGTAAAAGACATGGCCAAAAGGATAAATGATCTATGCGGTATGTTCACTTGTTCATGCATCCTACTTATACGAAACTATGAACTTTTTTGTTCCTAACCATCGGTTTCCTCCTAAACCATAATAGGCATTAAGGAATCAGACACTGGTTTAGCTGCACCTAGTCAGTGGGATCTTGTTTCCGATAAACAAATGATGCAAGAGGAGCAACCTCTTCAGGTTCAAATTATCTGTTAATCGTTGAAAAAACGCTTCTTATCATTTTATTATTTCTCTTCCTGATCACGAATGTTTCTTGCAAGC
This sequence comes from Tanacetum coccineum, assembly GCA_026074375.1. Classification (NCBI taxonomy): domain Eukaryota; kingdom Viridiplantae; phylum Streptophyta; class Magnoliopsida; order Asterales; family Asteraceae; genus Tanacetum; species Tanacetum coccineum. Next base: position 25,564 of record BQNB010052257.1, read on the forward strand.
AGGTAGCAAGATGCACTAAGATTATTAACCCAAATACGGAAGATGCCAAATACGTAATAAATGTCAAGCAAATTGCCAAGGTATACAACCGAAAAGGCTGATTATAGTTTTTTTCCTACAACTAGCTGAGGCTCGAGTTTATTTATTTATTTTTCAATGGCTGCTATCTTTATATTTGAACCAGTTAATATGACACGCTGTTTCTGTAATTTTTCAGTTTGTTGTCGGGCTGGGTGACAAGGTTTCACCTACTGATATTGAAGAAGGCATGCGTGTTGGGTATGTTTTATCTTTCCAACTTATTTATGTGACCAGTATCGTTACTGCTTGTTGGGTAGCTTATAATGTTTGTGGTCAATTGCAGTGTTGATCGCACTAAATATCAGATTCAAATCCCGTTGCCTCCCAAGATTGATCCTAGTGTGACCATGATGACGGTGGAGGAGAAGCCTGATGTGACATATAACGATGTTGGTGGATGTAAGGAACAGATTGAGAAGATGCGAGAGGTGTGCAACAATTGCTACATTCGTATCGCTGTGTGCATTGTTTTTAATTTACTTCTTGTCTAATTTATCTTCATTAATGTGACTGTAGGTTGTTGAGCTACCTATGCTCCACCCTGAGAAATTTGTTCAGCTTGGAATCGATCCACCCAAAGGTGTTCTCTGCTATGGCCCACCTGGAACCGGCAAAACACTTCTAGCCAGAGCGGTTGCTAATAGGACCGATGCATGTTTTATTCGTGTAATTGGAAGTGAACTGGTTCAGAAGTATGTTGGTGAGGGAGCTCGTATGGTTCGTGAACTTTTCCAGGTTAGAAGCAAATTCCAAGTTATATTGTTATCATAAGGCTTTTTTATTTATGTAAAATACCGACTTACTTCTGCATTTGTCCGATTTTGGTCGTTGTACTCTAATTTGTACATCTGAGTTGTAAAAATGTGTCCTGTTTGTCATTTGTAGGAAAAAAAACTTGTAAAAATTGGCTTATAAAAATGACGACGCTTACATCAATATGTTAAATTTATGTATAAATGTTAGATCGATGCATAGCAAGTTTATATAGAATTATTAGAAATACAAGTTACAAAATGATTCACACTGGACAAAGTTAATTCCTACTGCGATAATTGATTTTTTCTATTGTTATCATTAAATGAGTGTCCAAGTGACAATAAAAAACTAACACTTGACTTCACTTCACAGATGGCACGATCGAAAAAGGCTTGCATCGTTTTCTTTGATGAAGTTGATGCAATTGGTGGTGCACGTTTTGATGACGGTGCTGGTGGGGATAATGAGGTCCAACGAACCATGCTTGAAATTGTCAATCAACTTGATGGTTTTGATGCCCGTGGTAATATCAAAGTTCTTATGGCCACAAATAGGTATATGTTTGCTTGTAATTACCACTTCTGATTGACACTATTCTTAGAATTTTGCAAATGCTAATTTGGGTACTTGCAGGCCCGATACACTCGACCCAGCACTGTTACGACCCGGAAGATTGGACCGAAAGGTTGAGTTCGGATTACCAGATATGGAGAGCAGGACGCAAATTTTTAAGATCCATACCCGAACAATGAACTGTGAAAGGGATGTTCGGTTTGAGCTTTTGGCTCGCCTTTGCCCTAATTCTACTGGTATATTGCTTATTTCTTACAATCTCATTTTTGAATAGAGGGTTAATATTACTCTAACCCTTAAATTTTGGCGGTTTAACCCCTGAACCTTTTTTCACAGTGGCCGTTCCCTTAACTCTTTTTTTTCCATGTTGGATCCAAATAACCAACTTTCATTATTTCATCAATGATGTCCCTTGACTGTTTTTTTTTGGTAGTGTGATCCGTGAACTTAGTTTTTTCTGTTCTCAGACAAATTGTAAAAAAAGATAACCGAAGCATAAATTGGAAGTTTATTGATCTTAAGACTATCCTACCCTTTTAATAAAAGTGAACTGATCTTAAAGCTTAACAATGACGTGAATCTAAATTTAAATGTGTAGGTGCCGACATCAGGAGTGTGTGTACAGAAGCGGGAATGTATGCCATCAGAGCACGAAGGAAGACAGTGACAGAAAAAGATTTCCTTGATGCAGTGAACAAGGTTATCAAGGGGTACCAGAAGTTTTCAGCCACACCCAAGTATATGGTTTACAATTGATCTCGGCCTTGATGTATGATCTTTTTGGAACCTCGTGCGCGTCAGTGTTCTTTTTTCCAAGGTCGAGATCACAGAGATACCATTGTGATTTGGAGTTGTTGGAATCTATTACAGGGTTCCTAAAGTTTGGTCAAGCTTATTTCAGAATTGTCGTGTTAGTCTGAACCTTTGATACCAGTGCTCCTACGATTGAACCTTGTTCTAGTAACTTACATTCTGCTTGAACTGAACATTTATTTCATGGGTTTGGTCGTAAAATAACAATGTACTCTTTCTAGTGTTTCGTTTAAGCTTTTGTATGAAATATCTTTTTTTAATTTGGCCATTCAAGTTTATAAAGCCTGTGTCATGCTAGTTACCTGGTCATCCCTAATAACTGGTTCAACCAGTTAGCTTGCTAACATGACAAGTACATGTCAATTATTATTAATTATTGTTAAAGCAATGTCATAAAATAGCTATCTACTTTGATGAATGTTGATAGTTCTGTTCATTTATATCTAGGATTTAAGCTGTATAAGGTTAGGATGTCGAATATTTTGGGTCCAGCGTGTTGCATAAATAATTAGGCTGACTGGCTGAGAGCTGGGAAGCAAATGTTGAAGTACTATGTCGATGACTGGATGCATAATGCACTAGTAAATGTATGAATGGTGTAATGTGAGGGTGTCTCCTACTCTCCCACATGTTATCACAAGGGTTCCCGAGTGTTTTCCATCACCGTCATCACCATCCTACCCACCCACCACCACCGCCAACCTCAATCATGACGTTGGTGGGTGAGCATGGTGGTGATGGTAGTGGGTGGTGGCGGCGGTGGTGGACATGAAAAGATCAGACTTGATGGAAAATTGTTAAATATATTTAATGAAAAGTCCCAAATTGGCGCCAGCCAAAAAAGTGGTTTGGTACTTTGATTGGAAACTATTCGAGTTGGGCACTTTTTGATGCCATTTGCCCTATATAAAACCCATTGGGAGTATTTTGAAGCCTGCTGATGTTAGGATTCTTGGCATATCTTGCGATTCTTGGGTGATGTATAGCGGCGAAGACAGAGACAATTCCATGATTATGATGATCTTGTTAGGTTAGTCGTGAGTTTAAAAATACCTAAGCAATGGTGGTGATGAACTGATGATCCTAGGCGTACTTTGGACACACTTCGGGCATAAGACCACAATTAGTATTCGTACGCCACCAAAATTACTTCGAAACAGTAGTTTACTCATCAACGCTAAGACCATGCCATCAGCAGCATTTTTGCACGGGCTGACCAGTACGCCACGGCCACCAAATCACTTTGCACGCCGCAACGTGTGGCGTGAAGTATCTAGATGGTGCACAAATCACCTCTTCTTTTCTTTATTTCACAAAATCAACTTGACTCAAAACTAGACTCTAGTTAATCATCTTTCACTAGGCACATGCCACATTCAAAGCTCAAATTTCCATACAGATCTTGTCAAAAGTAAAACAATAGTATAGCATATCATATACAACTAAAATGGAATCAAATCTTGTTATTTTTAGTTTTTTACCATTAAATTTATCTTGCAAATATAAGATATCCTAACTGTTTCTTATCACATATAGAGTTTGCCTAACTGAATAGGAACACATGATCAAATTCAGATATGTTTAAAAGATTGACTCCAAAATCCAGAGTGGTTGACCAGATGATTAGATTCCAATTCTCATTAATATATGGATTATGTTCCAATGACACATATTCCAAACCTTGATACCATTTAAATTAACCAAATCTGCCTGCTAGTCAATGCAAATAAGGGGACATCAGCACATTGTGTTTCCTAATTGGTTTTGTCCCTTTTGCAACATCCCATTATTTTACTTCACCACTTACTACACGCATCTTGACCACCCTGTGTTGTTACGGCAACTTGCACAGTACAAGCAAGTTCAGCTGACCTCTATTCGGTTTCCATATAAATACAGCTTCTGTGAAGCTTCTTTCACATATCTTATAAACTTATAAATATAAGCTTATAAAGATAAACTTTTGATCATGGCATACTCAAAGAAAAATGGTAATGGTATAACAAGAAAGTGTGCTTCTTTGGTCAAAAAACAACGTGCCCGTCTTTATATTGCCCGTCGTTGTGCCACTATGCTTCTTTGCTGGTACATCCAAGGAGACGATTAGCTCTCGTTCTCCCCCTTTTTGAAAAACACATGCATATATATACTTACTACCCTTTTTTGCCTTGTTCTACTTTCACACGTGACTGCTGACCTCATCTTACTAGTACCAACAATCATACACAGCTTTTTTCCTGCGAAAGCAAGTTTTTTTAATCCCTTGTTACATCCAATTTGCTCCAGTTTGGTTTGGGATATCTCTCTTAACATTCGCCTTTTTCTCTTTGTTCCCTTACGGGTTTTTGGGCATATGTATCGGAAAGAACTTGCAAATTTTAACACAGACTGGAATCTTGGACATGCCAGAATGAAAGATACTGACATGACATCAAGATGGATGCTTGATGGGGAGATTATAGATAGGATAAGGATCAACATGAGAGGATCTTTTTCCTAATAGGACTATTTCTTTTAAGATCTAAAGATCTTACTATTCTCTCAATTGTATGAAAAAAAAATTCAAAGGAATATATATTAATCGTAGAAAATAACTTCTTATTCCCTGTTGTGCACTACACACTGTTTCTTGGTGCGACAAGCGCAAAGTTGTGAATTACAAAATTTACAACTGCTTGTGGATCCTTGAGTTGAATAACAACTACTGTACTTGTTTAGCGTTTATTGGCATAACATTCCATTGTACTTTCTCATTAGTCCGGTTTAGTCGTTGTACTTCCGAGTCATTAAAAAATGTTGTGTCCTGTTTGGTTCATTTTGTAACCAATAATCTTGGTATTTTAAATAAAATGTCACATTATGTATTTATAGAAAATAAATTATACATACATATAATGTTTTTATATACATTTTCATTATTAAAAGCTGGATTTTATAGGTTTTTTGCTACAAAATGGCAGAAACTGAATACATATACATCTGTTATTGATTCGGACAAAAAAGTTAATGACTAAAACGCGACAAAAAAGAAAAGTACACTATTTTGTAGGTTCAAATTAACCCTCTAAATTTCTTTCCAAATTCTGTATAAAAAGCAAGAGTCAAGACAGACCTAAGGATGAGCATTAATATGCGGTTTTATCATTTTAAGTACAGGAAGATGCACTTCCTGTAAAAAATTAGAGAGTAAACATCACGGAATGATCTATGTGCCGCAAAAGGGACAAGTGTGCGTGTGTGTATTTATTGTCGAAAATATAAGTAAATATCAAATATTTAAATTGAGGCAGAAGTAAATAAATAAGAATGCATACCAGGATTCTAAGGTTATGAGTTGCGTACGGACCACATTGGCAATCAGTTAAGAAAACCGAGCAAAAAAAGTGTGGCTTCTCAAATGATCAAACTTCATACAGAATCAGTAAATGTAAACAAACTTAATTTGCATTGAGTTTGTTAAAGGATACTCATATTACAACAGAGACGTGTTTTACAATTACATGCGGTTTCATATCACTTATAATCAAAGCCTCAACAACAACTGTCGTGCAACACATCATTACAAGACTCACCTCTTCTACTCTTCATAGTATTAATAAGATTTCAATATGCTCTATGCTATTTTTTCTCGAAATATCTAAATGTTAAGCTGATAGATTCAACATCATTTGTCGATCCAATCACTGAACAGCAACATTATATAGATAGGCACGTTAACTGCAGCAACAACTGAAAGCACTTGGAAAACCCGTAGCAACCTCTGAATCACCAGTCTAACAATTGACTTATTGGTTTTAAATGGTCCCAATTTTGCAGCTGCATCGGGCCCCAGTTGACCATTTACATCTTGTGGCATTGTAACATTAATCTCCTGCATTATCTGTTTTTTAGCTGCTGATCGCATTGTAGCATTTCCCCTGAACCATTATAAAATCAACTTATTACTACAATCACGTTACATTTGTTAAGTAAAAACACTAAGTTACATGTGTAGACTTACCTTTCTATCCTCTCGGTTGAACGTGAGGGAGCAATCTTTGACGCTTTCTTAATTAAATGCATCGAGCCTTCTGCATCCCAAACCATCTCATAGTCGCAGTTTTCATCGTCATCTTTCACTTTAGTGCTTTTGAAGACGGCTAACGTATTACTCACCAACTCGCCAATATGTAGGTGGATGCCCAACCCATTTGTTGGCCATAGAAGAACCACAACAAGAGTAACCACAAATAACACAATATACCTGATATTTATAGACTAATCAAACATAACAAAATTTAAAAACCATAATATGCAAGAAAAATGGTTTTCAAATTTATAACTGGTTTATGTAAGTAACCTTTTATATAAATGATGACGTGGCACATCAAAAATGATGCCATGCCACTATTTAAGAATTAAGCCTCTTATAAAAGGTACTTACATACAATGGTTAAAAGTTAAAAGTATGTTGCATACAATGAAATAAAAAACACTTTTTTTCTTGAATGTATAATGTAATTTTTTTTCAAATGAAGATTACCAGAGGTAAATAAAGGTCTGTGCAGGAAGAGAACACAGTTGTGTTGATACGGTCTCCGATGCATTAGAATGTGCGAATTTACTTGCAGTTAGTAGCATGAAAGATGGATACAAGTTTCCCTGCTGCCAGCTAATCGTCCCCAAAGTTTGCTACACAAAGTAACAGCACACTTAATGTCATAACATTCACACAAACATATACGAAAAACTCACATACATACCTCTACTACAGGCCCGTGTTCAGCTATATGAGTAACAGTACACTGATCGTGATCATGACCAGACAACACAAGTACCTGTAATGACATAAATCACATTTACGTCATCAAACGTTTGAAGATTCGGTTTTATGCAATGATAAAGAGGGAACTTACAGGTTTGATGGAGTCCAGTAACATGTTTGTTGTTTTTTCTGTAAGATAATTTTGATACCTGCATCAGTTTCATGATATAAGAACTGAACCCTTAGCCAAACAAGAATTGAATAAGTTAATAGCATGAGGAAGTTACACTATGTCCCGATCATCAGTAGCACGCGAGATTCTCTGAACATGAAAAAGTGAGATTATTTCTGAGTCCACAAAAAGTCGTGAACAGTGAGACTTTAACAAAAATACAAACATTCTAACCTGATCAATAATAGGAGACGAACGTCGAGGACCACAGGGAGTTGAGTCGGGTCGATAAAGTGGTATATGAGTCAATAACACTCGTGGGCGTGACTGATAATCTTTAGATATGTAAATGATGTTAATTATTAAAAATAAGGAATTTACCAATTATATAAAAAATGTTACCGAGTGTTATATATTGACATACCTGTAGACACACTGTTAACAAACTTCCATGTAGCAGAGGTCTGGTTTTGTTGCGGGCGGCCTGTGGACAGCACATCATCAATATTTCGAAACCAAATTTATGTTTCAATCATTGGAAAAAATATATTATTTACCATCTATTGTTTGGGCATCAACAACAACAAATTCCACTGCTCCTGCTGTGAAGTTATAGTTCCTTGAACCAAATGCTTTTTCATATCGGCTGATAACCTATTGATTCAAAAATCAAGGAAAACAAGTCCAAATTACGATACACAATAAAATAACACGTCATGATATGAGAACACAAAAAATACCTTGGGTATTTTAGAGTGATAGCCTGAATAACCGATGTCATGGTTTCCTGATAGGAAGTATACTTGATTATTTGTAGCTTTTTCAACGGTCTTGAGGTCAAAAATATGCCTAAAACGATTTAAAGAATCCTGCCACCTGAACACCAAACATATTAGAGGGGCGTTTGGGATTGAATAGTTAAGTGCTTATCAACTTACAGTACTAAAATTAGCAGATAAGCAGTTTTGAGTATTTGCATGAAACTGCTTATCTGCTTATTTTAAAGTAGATAAACACTTGAAAATACAAAGTCGTGACGTGCTTATTCTTTTAGTAGATATCTGTTTAAAATAAGCTTATTTTGTTTATTTTAACGCGCTTCTTATATTATAACAACAAAAAAGGAATACTTTTGTCCTTACTCTTCATCTGTAAGAACAGGACCACCATCAAAATAATCACCCAGAAACAACACCATGTCGGGTTTGAAAGGCATGATGGAAGACAACATTGCTCGTCGCATATAGATATCAGTATAAAATTGTACAATCTCCAGTATGAGCGATTTAGGTGCTAACGGGAGTGATGTCCTATCCATGAGCTGTTAGAATTAAACTTGTGTAAGGGCTTTACAAATTGGGGAAACATGTATATTATAGGAGATGATGCTATTTAGATGATGAGTACCTGTGGATCGGTTATCACTGCAATTTTCACATAATCACCTGGATTGTCGGTTGCATAAATCTACACATACCAACTAAGATCATGAGTCTCTAAAAAGTAATGGCCAAGGCACCTAAACTCCCGCCCCCTACTCCTCCCCCTCCCCCCCTCCCCTGTGCCCCTTCCCCCCCCCGCTCTCACATTGCCCCACCGCTACACGGCTCCTTTCTCCCACCCCACCCTTGCCCGCGCCCGCTCCCGCCCCGCCCCCGCCCCCCTGTCCTCCACGATTACACATCTACCCTCCCCCTCCGAGGGCTATCCAGCACCTAAACTGCACATACGCCATCATATCCAACAAACCCCACCTTGTCCAGACCCCTCAACAAAACCCCCATAACCGCGTGATATTATCACACTAGCCCTCCTGAAGCCACCCTGAAACCAAACATCCCTGACAGCAGATGGTCAAGGTTTATGTAGCTGGCTGCCTTAGGCCCGCCCCTCATCCACTAACGACACCACTTTACAGATTCACTCATTGACCACCCTCACTTTTTTACCCACTATCGTTTGGGCAAACAACCAACAACAATTCCCCTGCACCTGCTGTGACGTAATAGATCCTTAACCACATGCTTTCATATCCGAGCTGCTCACCCTATTGCTTCAAAACTCCAGGAACCAAGTCCCAATTACGCTACCCCAATAAAACACACGTCATGACAAAGAGAACCCAGAAAATACCTTGTATTTACACGCGTGCTAGCCTGAATAACCGATGTCATGGTTTCCTGATAGGAAGTATACTTGATTATTTGTAGCTTTTTCAACGGTCTTGAGGTCAAAAATATGCCTAAAACGATTTAAAGAATCCTGCCACCTGAACACCAAACATATTAGAGGGGCGTTTGGGATTGAATAGTTAAGTGCTTATCAACTTACAGTACTAAAATTAGCAGATAAGCAGTTTTGAGTATTTGCATGAAACTGCTTATCTGCTTATTTTAAAGTAGATAAACACTTGAAAATACAAAGTCGTGACGTGCTTATTCTTTTAGTAGATATCTGTTTAAAATAAGCTTATTTTGTTTATTTTAACGCGCTTCTTATATTATAACAACAAAAAAGGAATACTTTTGTCCTTACTCTTCATCTGTAAGAACAGGACCACCATCAAAATAATCACCCAGAAACAACACCATGTCGGGTTTGAAAGGCATGATGGAAGACAACATTGCTCGTCGCATATAGATATCAGTATAAAATTGTACAATCTCCAGTATGAGCGATTTAGGTGCTAACGGGAGTGATGTCCTATCCATGAGCTGTTAGAATTAAACTTGTGTAAGGGCTTTACAAATTGGGGAAACATGTATATTATAGGAGATGATGGTATTTAGATGATGAGTACCTGTGGATCGGTTATCACTGCAATTTTCACATAATCACCTGGATTGTCGGTTGCATAAATCTACACATACCAACTAAGATCATGAGTCTCTAAAAAGTAATGGCCAAGGCACCTAAAATCAGAACAATTGTCGGTTCCATCAACCAAAAATGTTGTAGGTTCAAGTCTCAACTGAAACATTGGTGTATTAAAAGGTGCATAATGGGTGTGTGAGTCTTTGCCGTTCAAAAAGGGAGTTTACCAAAAATGTAAAATAAATGGAAATTTTGGTGGGTTGAGCTTTTAGTAATTTAAATATCGCTTTTCCAAACAAATCTTACAAGGATAAACAATAACAAAATAAAGCATGGCGCATAAATCGGATCCTTTGAGAAATTACGTTGCTGTTATATGACATTAACCCTATAGTTGGAGTAAAACTGAATATGATTGTCTAGTTATTTAGGTATCTAGCAATCAAATTTACATGTAAATTCTTACATAACCAGATCTTTCCAAACACTAAAACAACTAACAATCTCATTATCCCAACTTCAGACACTTTCAACTGATTATCTAAGTCTAGTTATTCCATATCACAAATCACTGTCAAAACGCAATACCAAACGCTCCTTTAGATTTCTATTCTTTAGACGCAACAAGTGCCACAAATTAGGACATTTTTTGTTACAAACTTGCAAAACTCTATTATCCCGTAACAAATTATTCTTTAGTTTCAGACTCAAATTTCAAACTTCTTACTAACCAACCTTCACTCTATTATAACCTATTTGCACTAGTTGGAACTTATCGTAGACATTGTGTTAGTAACAAGAGACCCGGGACATCTTACGATGGCCAAGGAAGAGTCCGAAAATGGCCATGGAAATACCGGTCAAGCCGTACATTAGAAAAAAAAAGCTATGATGAAACAATATTGCATATCATAATAGGGATAATGGTCCGAATACGTATCCAACTTGATACCTATTGTACTTTGTTGTGTACAAACGATTTTTTTCCCTATAGTATACCAACTTTTGATGTATAATCACTGGTAAAGTTTGACACATTTTCAAATGATTATCCATTCAGATGTATCAAATTTTACCCATAAGGATACACACAACAACACGAAAAGTTAAAAGTTTATACATTCAAACTGAAGGAATAAGACTAGTGGTGGTGTGTTTGGCGCGGAGCATTTAGAAGCATTAACGAGTGATGAGCGGTGAGCGTTGTGATCTTTAATGCTCGTTTGGCAAGCAACAAGTAGCTATATCTATTTTTTCAGAATGCTCATTTTCCAACGCTCCTTCTATTTAGGAGCCATTTTACACATTATTATTACACTTACACCTACGTTACCAAACGTTTTTATATAAAAAAAAACTGCTACTGGATCATAGCTACCGCTTACTTTACGTCTAGGTGACTGCTACTTTTGTCAAACACACCCTAAGAGAGCACCACAACCAACTTCACCACCGTCACCTCAGCGCCACAGCTATCTCTCTACAACCAACTTAGTATAATAAGACAAACAACTTCACCACCCAAATATACCCCACTTTCAAGTTGATACATTTTCAAAACATTATCCCATTACACATCTACTGTTAAGGTAACTATATATAGTAAGCAACTACAAGATCAAACCATATGAGTTGAAGTAAAAAAAAAAGTTGATCTGAGATAGTAATAAGTTACCGGGGGCCATGAACAAGTGAAATAAGAAGGCATCCAAAAAGCAAATTTTTCGCCGGAAAAGATAGTGAAGGCCCATAGTATTACAAAGAACACAGTTAGATTCGAAATCATGTTTGTGTTTGTGTTTTTCAGTTTATCTCAAAGTCTTCAGTTTCATGTTTTTCTTTTTTGACTTTGAGATTTGGTCCGATGGTCGCTATCTTTTGACTTTACTATGTTTTCTTCATTTTTACTCTTTTTTTCCCTTACTTTTCGGTAACTCTTATTTTATACTTTATTTGTACGAACTAATTTTATCAAACTGTTATATAAATGGGGTCCACCAAAAATTAAAATAAGGAGGTGCAATCTTGACCATCCATTTCATTTTAAAAGAATACATCATAGAGTGACATGTGTCATCTCTTAATTAAAAAATCACCCTTATTTTTAAATTGAAATATCTTTTTATCTATTAATTTTTTTTTATGATATAATTTCATCATATTTTTTAAAATTTCGTTCTTTATAATTCAACATCCATTTTAATATATTTTTATAAATTTTAGATTTTTACATTTTTAGTGGGTTTATTTTATTTTGATTTAATTTTTTTACAACTTTAACCTTAATTCATTTGAAGTGAGTGTTTAATTGGTAAGAGACTGTGAGAGTCTTTTAAATGCGAGTATGGTGATGTTAATATGGTGTTGCGGGAAAGCTACGGGAAACCCAAACAAACACATACAACGGACAACACGTATACATTCGAAGTGTTGTGAAACGAATTCACTTAGCGGATAGAGTATTGCGGGGAGAGTTTAGTCAAAAAAAAAATTATCACCGCTGCTATGCGCGGGTATCCAACTAATTACCCTAAATGTGTTCTAAAATACAAATGTCTATATAAAATATAAAATCTTTTTGAGGAATATCAAATGTAATTATGTCTATGTAATTAAGAAATAATAAAAAGTTATGGTATCACATTTTGAGAACCTATAACAATTTGTGGTTCAGTATTGAAATTCCTACGAGCACATGAAGCCGTAAGAAATACTAAATTATATTTTGTCGCGTCCACAAACTTAACTATGAGCACTTTTATAAAGACATTACTTTTAAAATAAACTTTATTTGTTACACAATCTTATTGGATCTTTTATAAGATATAAGCACAAACCAATTTGAACGGGTTTACGGGAGATTATAGCTAATCAAATTACTTAAATATCTTTTAAAATATAAAATTATAATAGATTAACATACAAAAGATAAAAATATGTGTGAATTACAATAATAATCTTCAGCTTCAACTAATTCGTCAAACAACTTTCTGAAAAACTAAACTCAAGTTTCGGCTTATCATATAAGCTCCAGCTCTAGCTTATTTTGCCAAACATATACTGTATAAATTAAAATGGCTTTCTGTGAAATGAAAATGATTTAATGCTGATATAGAAACGAGATATATTCAGGATCGACCAAAACAAACACCAAAACACACCTATCCATAATCATGTCACTCGCCATTCAACTAAAGTGCATCATATTAACATACTAATTTAAGAAAAATAAATGGTAGGTTTTACAATGATATTGACAAACTAGATTATAAATACTTTTATTGTATCGTATCAGCATGCGCCTCAATCTCTATGTTACTTTCGACAACTTGTGATGTATCATAAACAGGAGTCTCAGGTTCAGTAGTCGAAAATCCTTCATCACTAGAGAAAAATCCTGTGTCTGCTACTGCTTCTGCAGTTGTCGTTTTGGACTCGCCATCTTTAAACACATCAAATGTTTTTGCGATCGAGGCAAGCTTTTGGCCTACTGAGCCTTGTGATACTAACATTTCCCTAACTTCCTACAAGAATTTCAGCAAGAAAAAAAGTAAAGCGGAAGTCGATGACAATCCAGCAATGATAAAAAGGCCCTTGAAGCCATCGAGAGTCAGCCTGTCTGAGGTCACTGAAGCTTCATTCTGCTTATCGCAACTCGTTGGTTCTCCAAACCATTGGTTAGAAATGTTCCTTATTTGCACCTCTGTAACTTGTAGGATCGCTCTAGAAACATCAGCTACTAGGGGAGACCCTTTTGGAAATGCCTGCACATATAGGGAGAACATGGAATCTATAGTTAGTTAATAGAGAAAGGTCGGTGCAACAAATTACAAACATATTTTTTCATTTTGCTTGTTTCAGTCACCTACGCCAAACTATCTTCTAATAGCTCAAAGGTATACAAAAAATGCAATGCTGAACACGACAACTTGAGTAGCACATTGGTATTTTATCTAATAAACCGAGTAAAGAACTAGTATGAGTTTAGAGCTAGGTTACTTATGAAACCAAAGCCTGCGGTTTTGTAGGTGGGACCGGTCATGGTATAGAAAAACTTTGAGATAAGGGATCTCGTCCACAATGGCAGAAACGCCCTCACTTTGACTTCCTAGTTCAAGGGCTTTGTCATACTGCTCAAAGTTGCTGTAATTCTTTAAATGGCTTTCATCAAAACCCATCCCTTTTAACTTATTATAAACAAAGGAAGAGGCTTGGTATCCGACAGATTCACCATTTCTCATGATTTTATCAATATCAGTGTAGGCTGGTTGAAGCTTTTGTACCGTTAGCATTGATGTCAAGCTTGTTGTGTAGCTCGAGGTCAGGACCAGTACCACAAACACCCACACAATCACCACAAATCTCGATGAGTTGCTTTTCAACTTCTCCCCTGGAAAATTTTATTCATTACTTTTAATACTATGCTTATTTCACTTACCATTTAATCAGATAAGCAATTTGGATAAGGGGTCACAAACATGCTATAAATTGCTTTTCTGTTGTATAAAAACATAATAAGCAGTTTTAGTAAAAGGGTATTTGGATTGCTTATTTTAGGTGCTTATCTCTTACACCTTGGAAGTTTTAAGTAAACGGGTAGACGAATGAGGTTTTCCCTATTCAGGTTACCGTGGAGGGCTAGCTTTTTGACTCAGATGTACGCGACATCATATCACCGGGTTAATCCCGGGACCGTTTCCGACCCTTCCCTGGCCACCCCCAAATGAACAGAGCCAGCGAGGTTTGAACCCTTGATCTCTTGTGTGGAAACCAAGGAACTTTACTACTAGGCCATTTGGTGGTGGTTCTTGGAAGTTTTAAGTGTTAAGATTGAATTACTTACATGCTTATTCTAGATTTAAAAATCACATAACACCCATCCTATCTTATTTAGCAAATAAGCAGTTGTAAGCAATCCCAAACACTCCCTAAGAAAATTAGAGATGGTTGAAGAGGTGTGTGACTGTAAATATACACTTACTGTGAGCAAAAATGTAAAACCCTAAAATCAGAACAAGTGCAAAATTACCAAAATGCCCCTAATGTCAGAAAATCTAATAAAAGCATGA
>BQNB010052258.1:0-40585 GCA_026074375.1 Tanacetum coccineum
TGTTTCTTACTTCATCCTATCATGACGTGCTCGATGACTCATTCATTCATTCATTCATTTTGCATTCATCCAGTTACCCATTCACCAATTCATATTTTGCATCATGCATGGTTGATATAAAGATGATTTATATGAACTTTGCTTGTGCAGGTTATGGCTATTTCAGTTATCTCGATCTCTTCAGATTCATCAGAGGATAGCGTGGGGATACCTGCTGGATGAGTGATATTGTTCAGTACTATCCCTACTACTATTCCTGACACCACACTAGTGATTACTCCACTTGCTACTCTGACTGACACACTAGTGATACCCACAGAGACACCTATCATAGCACCTACTATACCACCATCCCCAGACTAGACACCAGCTTCTCCTGATTACTCACCTGTATCTGATTCAGAGTCTGATTCATCTGAGGATCCATCATCAGACCATATACCACCATTACCAGCTATCTCACCATTTTTATCATCAGATGATGACACCACAGACAGTGATACACCAGATACACCACCATCACCTACCCATGGTACGCCTTTCACTGAGATTACTGCTTCTACCCAGAGATCACCTATCATACCTCGTCGTCGGGTTATGATTCTATCACCTAGATAGCCTATTCCTCATGGTCGACCGTACCGCTACTATCTTAATGGGCCAATACATATGATGACTGCGAGGAAGAGGGTTGGACCATTCCTTGTTCCGCAGCTTGTTGTAGGACATCCTGTTGATCATTCTTCATTAGATTATTTTTCTCCAGATGATTCAGCTCGAAATTCTTCTTCAGATTCGTCATCAGAGGCATCATTAGATTTTCATTCGGATGCTTCATCTGATTCTTCATCGGGGCACTCATTGTTAGATCATTCTTCTCCTGATTTACTAAGTACTTCTGCGAGGCTATCTCGTAAGAGACGTAGGTCCCCCATGACGTCTGTACCTGCATTATCACCTGTATCCGGAGCTTTATCTCCTGTCCGTGCTGATTTGATACCATCGCCTAAGAGAGTTAAGGATTCTGGTTATCTGACAGATGTAGAGGTTGATCCTAGAGAGATTAGTTTGAGGGATGATGCTATTGTCAGGGTTAGTGATGAGCCTCACTTAGAGCAGGATATTGATCCAGAGATTCAGGCGAAGATTGACAAGTGTAATGCTTATGTTGATGCTCTTAGGGATAGAGGGATTGATGCTAGAGTTATAGTTGAGGCTATTGATTGAGATGAGACAGAGACGGGTATGAGAGGCCCGGTTGAGGTCAGAGTTGAGAGGGTTACGCATCCTGTAATGCCAGAGGATATTCTTGAGCCTGCTCAGGAGGGAGCAGTAGAGGTTATGTATGAGACATTGGGAGATTTGGTTCAGAGGTTCCATGATCACACTCAAGCTATCCCAGTCTATCGTATACAGGCTATTGAGGGAGTTTAGAGAGAGCAGGGACATAGGATTGTTGGGGTTGACTCGGCAGTTATTGCTTTGACTGAGAGGATTGTTGAGTTAGAGAGGGATAACAGGAGGCTTAGAGGCACCGTGAGTGTTGAGAGTCAGAGAGTTGACCGACTCCAGCGCGGCATGTCACGTATGCAGAGAGAGTTGAGCAGATGCGAGACTTCGATTTTTGATCGAGTGAGGTTGGGAGACTTGAGGCGTGTGCTTGAAGCAATGGGGCAACCGTCCTTAGAGATGTTGTTAGTATATGCAGCATTTGAGCGGTGGGGGGGATTTAGTGATGACCGTAGTGTTAGAACTTGTATTTTCTGTATTTTGAAACGTTGTGATGTAATCACTAATGTTCGATGATATGAAATTGATATTTATCTATGATATGATGTCATAATTTGATTTACTTATGCTCTTGCATCATGCATTATGGGATTTTCATGAATATGTATTTTGATCGTGTATTTTCTATGTGATTAACCTAAAATTTTATGTAATCTCAAAATTTTATTTTTTAAAATTTTAGTTAGTGATCCTCGCATTACCTAGAATCTCAACGAGTTGTTTTGTTTGATATGTTGTAGGAAGATGCCTAACACCCGATCTGGAGCGTCCATGACTCCTGAGGAGTTTGAAGAATTAGTTACCCGCCGAGTAGCTGAAGAGAAGGAGGCTCGTGAAGCCACAAGGACCCTTGAACCCTTGAATGAGAATAGGGATGAACAAGAAGGCGAGAACGGAGGATTCGCAGAAACGGCTGGATTCGCAGCAATCATATTCCCTTGAATGTTGTCCCGTAAACCTCCAATAAACCATCCCACTCTGTCTTCTTCATCAGGGACCATTCTAGTACACAACAAAATCAACTCCTGAAACCTTTGAGTGTAAGCAGTCAAGTCGTTTCCTTTCACGGTTAGATTCCATAATTCAGTCTCCATCTTTTGGATTTCATTCCTTGGACAGTACACTTATGTCATCAACTTCATCAGTTTAACCAATTTGGTATAGCAGCCTTCATCCCAATGGTTCTCTTATGAGAGTTCCACCAGGTCAAAGCAATGTCCTGCAGTGTGCATGTAGCATATTTCACTTGATACTTCGATGGATAATTACTGATATTAAACAGTCTTCATTTTCTCGAACCAGCAGGTCAATCCGACAACGCCTTCAGTTCCGGAGAAATTATGTGGCTTGCATTTTAAAAAGTCTTGGAAAGTGCACTCTCGAGCCACTGGCATGAAACCTCCATAATTCATGCCATGGTTTCCATTCTTGTGTCAATTTCCTCCATTTCCGTTTTCTCCATTTCCTCCATTTCCATTTCCTCCGTTTCCTCCATTTCCATTCCCTCCGTTACCTCCATTTCCACCTTCTTGTTCATCCCCATTCTCATTCATAGGTTCAAGGTTCATCGCGGCTTTACGAGCCTCCATCTCTTCAGCTGCTCGACGGTTAACCAATTCTTCAACTTCCTCATGAGTCATGGACGCTCTAGATCGGGTGTTAGGCATCTCTTACTACAACATTATATAAACATAACATCGATGAGATTGCTGGTGATGCGCGTCACTAATGGTATTAAAAGATAAAAATTTTATAGTTAATACATAGAAATTACATGATGAAATATATTCACGGAATCCCATAATGGCATGACGCAAGACCGTAAGTATTAATCAATTTCATGACTTCATATCAAAGATAAAATATCAATTTCATATCATCGAAATTTAGTGATTACATCACAACATTTCAAAATACAGAAAATACGAGTTCTAACGCTACGGTTATCACTAAACGCTACTACTCAATGTTGCAATACTAATGAACATCTCTAAGGATGGTAGCCTATGTGCTTCCTAGCACACGCCTCGAGTTTGCCAACTCTCACTCGATCATAAAATCAAAGTCGTCGCATCTGCCTCAACTCTCTCTGCATACATGACATGCCACGCTGGAGTCGGTCAACTCTCTGACACTTAACACTCGCGGTGCCTCTGAGCCTCTTGTTATCCCTCTCCAACTTAGCAACCCTCTCGGTCAAAGCAGTGACTGTCGACTCAACCCCAACAATCCTATGTCCCTGCTCTCTCTAAACTCCTTCAATAGCCTGTATACGATGGACTGGGATAGGCCTGGTCAAAAACCCCCCCCCCCCAAAGGGGGGGTGGGGGGGGGGGGGGGGGGGGGGGGGGGGGGGGGGTGGGGGGGGGGGGGGGGGGGGGGGGACCTGTGATCAAGGAACTTTGACCAATGTCCAATGTCTCATACGTAACCTCTACTGCTCCCTCCTGAGCAGGCTCAAGAATATCCTCTGGCATCGCAGGATACGTAACTCTGACCTCAACCGGGCCTCTCACACCCGTCTCTATCTCATCTCGATCAACAGCCTCAACTACAACTCTAGCATCAATCCCTCTATCCCTAAGAGCATCTGCGTAAGCAATACACTCGTCAATCTCCGCCTAAATCTCTGGATCAATATCCTGCTCTAAATGAGGCTCCTCATTACCCCTGATAATAACATCATCCCTCAAACTAGTCTCTCTAGGATCAACCTCTACATTTGCCGAATAACCAGAATCCCTAACTCTCTTAGGCGATGGTATCAAATCAGTACGGACAGGAGATTAAGCTTCGGATACAAGTGGTAATGCAGGTACAGATGTCATAGGGGACCTACGTCTCTTGCGAGATGGCCCCATAGAAGTACTCAGTAAATCAGGTGAAGAATGATCTGACAAGGTATTCTGGAAAAGCTATCAGATGAAGCATCTGAATGAAAATCTGATGATGCCTCTGATGACGAATCTGAAGAAGAATGATCGGCAGAATGTCTCACAGCAAGACGATGATTAGGTAACGGTCCAACCCTCTTCCTCGTAGTCATCATGTGTACCGGCCTATTAAGATGGTAGCGGTACGGTCGACCATGAGGAATAGGTTGTCCATGTGATAGAATCATAACCCGACGACGAGGTATGATAGGTGATCTCTGGGTAGAAGCGGTAATCTCAGTGAAAGACGTACCATGGGTAGGTGATGGTGGAGTATTTGGTGTATCATTGTCTGTGGTGTCATCATCCGATGATAAAAATGGTGAGATAGCTGGTAATGGTGGTATATGGTCTGATGATGGATCAGACTCTAAATCAGATGCACGTGAATAATCAAGAGAAGCTGGTGTATAGTCTGGGGATGGTGGTATAGTAGGTGCTATGATAGGTGTCTCTGTGGGTATCACTGGTGTGTCAGTCTGAGTAGCGGGTGGAGTAATCTCTGTGTGGTGTAAGGGATTAGTCTTAGTAGGGATGTATCGAAACAGATCATTCATCCAACAGGTGTCCCACGTTATCCTTTGCAAATCAGAAGAAAATCGTGATAAATGTAATATCCTTAACCTGCAACAAGCAAAGTTCATATAAATCTTCTTTATATCACCATTGCATTATGCAAAAAATATGAAATGGCAGTGAATGGGTACTGGTATGAATGCACAATGGAATGAGTTTATCGAGCGTCATGATAGGATGAATAGGATAATACTTTAGACATATTAGATATTATTAGTATTTAATACGTATATATTATTTACGTAGTGCTTAGTTATTTATACGTACTATGTAAGGTCACATAAGGCACATATTCACGTAGGATCAACATACTGGTTATAGTACGACCTTGTTTTATTCTACTGGTTCTCAAAGTATCGCAACACAAATCCGTTCTAAACCAGAAACCTCTTTGACATTCAATTTACGCTTACAACAAATCCAACATCTAACTTAATCTCTTCGCCAACAATATTTAAACTTAATATACGATAAATCTTAAATAAACGATATAGCCGTAGTGATAACAATATATATATATATATATATATATCAAAATAGTCACAACGAACTTTTATGCACAAAAGTACAACTACTTTTTATGTTCTTCCATTTATAAATAAAAAGGTTAAACTTAGAGACTTGAAATTTTATAGAAAAATAGATAATGATTTTCACAACGATCCGCTTTGTACACCTTGTTCGGAATGATCATACGAATGCAAAAGTACAACTTATTTATGAAAAAGTAGAGATGACTTACAAAGAAACACGACGAAAGGTGGATAGAAACTAAGAATTACCCAAACGTTGTTTTATAATATACCCGGATGAAATAACAATCAACTCGAACAATATATCTTCAAATGGTTGATCAAAGATTAAAAACAGTGGATTTGTATGGGTGTTTGTTGGCGTCCGGACTCAAGAAAGAAGGAAAAAGAGTGAACAAAGTGTGTGTATTTTCTAGCGAGAGAAATAGTTTAAGAGTGAATGAGAAATAATGAGATTTAGTGGTTATATATTGGCATGAGATGGGATGCACCTAGACTTGGTGCCTTGCTTTGTTCGGCCAAGTACAAGGGAGAAAGGGGGACCAAAATGATCCGCGAATGAGAGCATAGAAGGACCTTGTACAAGCTATTTTGTAGGAGGTTTGTTTAACTTGTATCAATTTTCAAAAAAATGGAATCCTAAGCTAAGAGTGTGTGTGTGTGACCGGTTATATCAAGGCCAATGGGGGACCAAAATGGTTTCAACTATTTTAGGGAACTAGTGCTCATTTTGAATTTATTTCCATGGTCTAGCATGCACATGCATATGTATAGATTAAAACGCGTATCACGTAAGTAACGAATCGAGTAACGGCATCACAGAAAATTACAAAATTTTAATTATTGCCTTAAAACATAAAAACATGGCTATTGCCAAAATACTACAACATTTGGTGCCCCGGTTCGCTCTCGGTGATGATTCTCAGATAATAACGGAACAACTTCCCGGTTAAACGGTAAAGCTAAACGAAACTTTTAAAAATTCAAATTTCTAAACGGAAACGGCTAATTTATTAAACGGAAATTCTCGGGTTGTCACAATAAAATGGTGAACTTTATGATGAGTCTTTTCAAAAGTGACTCCAAGTACTCAGTTATGTTTGCAGAGTTTGAGTCGGGTGGTGCCAGCGGGAGTGGCCGGTGCGGGGATGACGAGGAGAGTGCCGACGATGAGGAGGACGAGGATGGCGATGGCGATAGTTAGTTGTGTTATATATGGGTTAATATGCTACATTGTTACTTTATGTTCATCTTGGCGACCTGTAAACACTTGTTTCCCTATCCAATCATGTTGAATATTGACTTGTAAGCCCCGTTTATGACTAGGAAGCAACGTTTTGTAGACTTATTCGGATTTTGGATGATTTAGCTTTATTATGTTTTGGTTTTGGTACAAGTTGTGATGTATTTGTATTGAGGTGATCCGTTATATTGTATTGTGTTTTGGTACAAGTTGTGATGAGTCTATACAGGTTTTGGTACAGGTTTGATGTTTGGTATATTTTTTCTAGAAAAATTCCGAGAAAATCTGTTGCATGCTGCATTTTAAAAAAAACTGCAGACCATTCCCCGGTGACATGTCACCGGGGAAAGTGTACACAAAATGTCAAAAATAAGTTTCCCATGCGTTGACAAGTCAACACATAATGAACCATTCCCCGGCGACATGTCGCCGGGGATACCAAGCACTAAAAGACAAAAACACAAAGCGTAGTTGTTGACTTGTCTACATATAAGGAATACAATCCCCAGCAACATGTCGTTGGGGATAATACACAATTAACAAATCTTTTAGTTCAGTATCGTAATTACTAAATTTTAAATAGGGCATTCCCCAGGGACATGTCGCCGGGGAATAGGTGCCACCGTGGCACTAATTTCTTGACTAAAAAATATGTGGGACCCACCGTTTCGCTGAGGATTATCGCTGGGGAACGTATCCCTGTCGAGCATTCCCCAGCGACAAGTCGCTAGGGAAGGGTATCCCAGCGACAAGTCGCTAGGGAAAGCCCCGAAATATCACTAGGGAATATGGTTAATGTTGTAGTGTCAGTGACTTTAATCGTGAATGTGACGATTGAAACTTGACTTTTTTGTGTTTTACTTTTACTTTGGTATTTTAAATTTGAACTTTGACATTGCATGTATACATGCAACCGGTTATGTATAGCCAAGGAGGGGACCAAAAATATTTTTCCCACTTTCTAGGATCACTAGTGCTCTTTGTGAATTAATTTCCAAGACTTTGCATGCACATGTATAAGTATAAATTAAATACGAAGCACGTAAGTAACGAAACGAGTAACGGTAACACGAAAAATTTACAAAACTTTAAATATTGCTTAAAAATATAAAAACGTGGATATTGCCAAAATACTACAACGTTTGGTGTCCCGGTTTGCTCCCGGAGATGATTCTCAAATAACAACGAAACAACTTACCGGTTAAACGGTAAAGCTAAACGAAACATTTAAAAATTTAAATTACTACACGGAAACGGCTAACTCATTGAACGGAAATTCTCAGGGTTTAAATTATTAGGCTTTCGTCGACATAGCACTTCTTTAGTTGGTACATGAAACGTATTGTGAACCTGCTCAGCTCTTGAGGAAGTTCAAGCTTGTAAGTAATGGATCCAAACTTTTCTAACACTTTGAAAGGTCCAACATATCTGGGGTTCAGCTTCCCCTATTTGCCAAAATGAACTACTCTTTTCCAAGGCAAAACCTTGAGCACAACTCTATCTCCAACTTGAAATTCCATCGGCTTACGCTTTAAATGGCGTAAAACTCTTTTATCGCTCATGAGTGGCTTGAATTATTTGCTTGTCTGAATGATTTTCTCAGTCGTCTCCTTGAATATTTCTGACCAGTGAGTTAAAATTCTCAAACATCGGCCAAACAAAACATTGTGAACGACACTTTCGACCGTAAAGTGCTTCAAACGGTGCAGCCTTAATGCTAGCGTGATAACTATTGTTATATGAAAACTTGACTAATGGCAAATGGTTAACCCAACCCTTTCCAAAGTCGATCACACAAGCGCGCAACCATATGTCAAGAGTATGAAAGATCATCTCGCTTTGTCGTCAGTTTGCGGTAGGATAGGCAGTATTATGTCCAAGTTTGTACCCAAGGTCTTCTGAAGTGACCTCCAGAAATTTGATGTGAACCTAGGGTCGCGATCACAAATGATTGAGACGGGTATCCCATACCTTGTGACTACCTCTTTCAAGTACATTCTTGCCAATTTTTCCATAGGATCAGTTTCCCTCATTGGTACAAAGATTGAAATAATTGCGCCGGGGCAGGGCATATTTGGTGTAATTGATCTCTATAGTCTCAAAAAATATACCTAACAATGGTATCATAATACCTTGCGTATGATCTTAGGCAAAGCTTCATGATATAATCATCAAGATTTTATTTACTTCCAATGAGGTATCTCGGGTCGTGTCAAGCAACAAACCCGATGGCCTTTGATGTTCCAAGGCCTTGCCTTTAAGCACATATTAGACATTTGACTAACAATAGGGTGGCGATGTACGGCCTTCATATTAGGCCACCATATAGCATCTTATTATGTTCTTTGATACATCTTGTCAGAAAATCGGAATGGATTAGAGTATTGATTGTTGGGACTCGTGCATGATTCACAGTCCGCCAAATCACCATAACAAGGTAACCAACCTCATGCCATTTACAGCTTTAAAGTTACAATTCCGCGTAGGGTTTTCCAACTTTTCGTTCTAGTTTTCTCTGGATCCTTGAATTTTCAATCACACATATTCAAAATCTTCGTATCTTGATGTTCTTGGTTTCGGGCCTTCAGTCTGGCAATTCAAAATTGTTTGGGGGAGACTCAAACCAATAGTCATGACTAAGGCTCGAACCTGTAATGGCTTATTCCATTCTTTACGGCTTAAGGCATCGGCCACTACGTTTTATTTTCCTGGGTGGTAACGTATTTCACAATCATAATCGCTGAGCAACTTTAACCAACGACGTTGCCTTATGTTCAACTCCTTTTGATCAAGAATGTGTTGTAAACTCTTGTGATCAATGAATATCATACACTTGGTCCCCTACAAATAGGGGCCTCCAATCATGTGAGAGCGAACAAACTACTGCTCAAGTTCCAAATCATGAGTCGTATAGTTCTTCTCATGAATTTTCAATTGGCGTGATGCATAAGCAATCACCTTATCTCTTTGCTATCAACATAGACAACAAAACCTTTGATTGAAGCATCACAGTATGCGATAAAATCTTTGCTTCCTTCAGGTAAAGCCAGATTGTGCACTACACAACTTCTGCTTCAAAGGTTGATACCACTAGCTTCTGTTTGTCACCCCAAACGAACTTGACCTTCTTCTGAGTAAGCTTGGTCATTGGCTTGGCGATCTTTGAAAATCCTTCGATGAATCTTCGGTAATACCCAGCAAGTCCTAAAAATTATTGAATCTTTGTTGGCGTTTTAGGAGATGCCCAATCTTTTATGGATTCAATCTTGGCGCCTGGTTTATCCACATGAATGCCTTTTGACTATCAATACAGATGGTCGAGAAATTGTACGTTGGGAAGACCACAAAAAATTCGCATTTGTGAATTTAGCGTACAATCCATCTTTCTTAAACAATTCAAAATTTCCTTAAGATGTTACTCTCGTGTTCCTTCTTGTTCTTGGAGTAGATAAGGATATCGTCAATAAAAACAATCACAAATTTATCCAAAAATGGCTTGCACACGCGGTTCATGAGATCCATAAATACCACTGGCGCGTTCGTCAAGCCAAATGGCATAACTTAGAACTCATAATGACCATATCGATTTCTAAATGTTGTCTTCAGAATATCTTCTTCCCGTACTCGAAGTTGGTGATAACCTGATCGCAAGTCTATCTTAGAATAAACACTGGATCCTTGTAGTTGATCAAATAAATAGTCGATCCTTAGGAGTGGATAACGATTCTTTATCGTTAGCTTGTTCAGCTCTCGGTAGTCAATGTATATTCGAAATGATCCATCCTTCTTCTTAACAAATAAGACTAGAGCTCCCCAAGGTGAGGAACTGGGTCTTATGAATCCCTTATCAGAAAGTTCTTGGAGTTGGTTCGACAATTCTTTCATTTTGGACGGGGCCAACCGATAAGGTGCCCGTGCTACAGGTGCAGCACCAGACATCAAATTGATTTGGAATTCTGCTTGTCGAGTCAGAGGAAGACCCGACAAGTCTTTAGGAAAGTTTCAAACGATCAGTACGTCCTCAAGTTGCTTCTTCTCCGACTTGTCTTCAATCTCCTTTGTAGTAACATGTGCCAAAAAGATAGGACATTAGTATGTGTTTAATTACACATGAATTTACCTTTAAAAACGAGCCTAAATGACCAAAAACGAACATAAAATGCCAAATATATGCTTGTTTTGTGATTTATGTTGTGCAGGTAACGGATATTCACTAAAGGACAAAAATCAAGCCAAAACGGACAAAACCGAGCATCAAATGGAAAGAGCGTCAAAAAGTCAAAGTCAAAGTCAACAAAAGTCGTAGTCAAAGTCAACCCTGAGACATAGCAATGGGGGGGGACTATGAGCATTGAAAACAGCCCGAAACCCTTATTGTATCAAAATGTGGCTAACCGTACCCATTTTAGTGGGCCGGATCAGCCTACTACACACTTATACACCTAAAACCCTTTAACCCATTATTTATTAAAACCGGACCTATTTAATAAACCCAAAAGCCCAAACAACAAAAGCCCATTAACCCTTTATATAACCACTTAACGGGCCCCCTATACCTCAGGTTAAATTCTCCATTAACACCGTTTAGTCCTTTAAGGATAACATTGTTAGTCCAAAAGGACTAACGGTGCACACTTTTACCAAAAATAGGGCACAACCGTTAACCCTTTTACCCCTTTTACCCCTTAAACCCCAAAACCCTTTACACCCCTCGTCCCTAAACCAAACTAACAGTACCAAATCCTTTCCCGCCAAAATCAAACATGTCACTATTTATGTTCTTCCCCGAACCTGTACACCTGCAACTCCAAGACAAAACTCAACCCCACTTCACCCCATCACTCTCACCACCTCACCCCACTCCACAAAACCCCAAATGCCACCTTGGAAATCCCTAACATCCTTATTCGTCAAGAGATAATGCCAAGAAATGGATGGCTCAGATTGTACTAGTGAGCCATTCCGAACAGATTTTTAAAGGGTTAGATGAAAGCTTTTAATCTCCTAGCAAACTAGCACAAGAAGCACACTACAAAGAAGAAATTCGTCTATAAAAGGCATTGTTATCATAGTATGTAGTTTAGTTTTTAGTTTATGTAAAATTTACTTTTCATGTTTTAAACTTATGTTCTTTAAGCTTATTGTCTTTTAATTTTCCAAGTTGTACTCAGTTTCAAGGTTTAATACAAGTTTAAAAGTTTATGTTCTAAAATTTCATTTTAAGGTTTATGCTCCATTGTTAACTTAAAAGTTTCAAAAGCTCTCATAAGCTCATATTCACTCAAATATAAGTTGTTTGTACCTTAACCTCTTTAAACTTATTCATAGTTTAAAGGGTTTAAGACTTGTTATCAAAAATTTACCAAAAATCACGAAATCAGTTCACTCATTTTGGAGCAAGGTAAATCATGGATGTGTGTGCCCTGTGCGCGTGGCGCTGTGTGCACGCGTTTTGTCTTGTGTGGGAAATATGTGTGGCTTGAATGTCGAAATGGATGCCTAATAAGCTGTTTTGATCCGTGCGATTTTCAGGTTAACGGCAGAATAAGAGGTGTTCATTGGGAGGAAGTGTGTAATAGTTGCTTCGAGACATATAAGTATTGACTGTGCACTCACATAAGTGAGTACCCTATAATCGTGATCTGTCAGTGTACGTATGACTGCCTGTGATTTGTAGGTGTGTGTCATAAGACACCTATAGAGCCGCTATATCCCCCTGCCATAGATGTCTGACACTTGATCTCTAATTCAAGACTATCCCGCTCGCTCGATATAAACCCCCCGCTACAGACGCCCGTCCCGCAGACTGCTCACTACTATACTCGACACGCAAACAAGTCATTTACCGCGCTCACCCCTTTGCCTGCGTCTCCAAACCGTACTGCGCGACTACTCTGTCTTAATTCTCCTTTCTAATTGTTCTTGCCTAAAATCAATGATTTAGAGTTTTCCTAAAAGGGGTTTGTTTTGGGATAAGGATTTGATTGATGGTAAATATGGTTGTAATCTGTTGTAGGTATTCAACTCAGTTTTCATAAGCTTCTATTTAGTCTTAAGTCTAGTTTTTATAAGCTTTAAATTAGTTTTATAAAGTTTTGAAGTTTGTTTTACCCTAAATTCAAGCCTGCTAGGTTCATAAGTTGTTCAAACAGTCTATGGGTAAATTTTCTTAGAAATGTACTGAAGGTATGGTTTTTGTAGTTAATTTGAGTTTCTTAAGCATCATTGTCTATATGTTTTGAGTCACA
Organism: Tanacetum coccineum; assembly: GCA_026074375.1. Classification (NCBI taxonomy): domain Eukaryota; kingdom Viridiplantae; phylum Streptophyta; class Magnoliopsida; order Asterales; family Asteraceae; genus Tanacetum; species Tanacetum coccineum. The sequence goes on from BQNB010052258.1 coordinate 12,824, forward strand.
ATCCCTTGGAATCTCATTTTGAAAATTTTAGTCAAGTAGTAGAAGTCTAGTTGGTTATTCTCAAATGTCAAAAAGTGCTGATCAGTTATGGGCAAATCCTAGTCTAACTTTGATTAATTCTGATTAATATTAGCTTATTGTAGTTTAGATTCAATCTTTTTAAAGTTTTCAGTTGGACAAAGTAGCTTGTGTGTCTTATTTTTAAGCCTAGAGTTGTCATTTTTCTCTAAAAAAGCCAAAAGCTTCAGTTAGTCTATGTCATTTTTATCTGCCTTTTTTCTAGCTTATTTCATTTCCATGTTGCTTAATTCTTGTTTTCCTGAGTTGTTAGCTTATAGTACTTAATCTCTTTTTAGTTTTTAGCTTTTTCTTAATGCTTAATAGTCCTTTAAAATTAGCTTAAAAGTAGTAGTTTGAGTCCTTTTTATCTCTTTTTGAGTTAACTGTTTTAATGATTTTTTTGCTTATTCAACTTATTTGCTTGGCTTATTTCTAGTCATATGCGCTTATTAAGTTTAGTGTTAGGTCTGTTTTCAGCTTATTTACTTTTAGCTTGCTTTTTGAGTCCTAAAATAAGCCAAACAGTTTTAGCCTTATAGCCACTTAGTTTAAAAAAGGCCAAACCTGTCACTTTTCTTTTTGCTTATTTCTGGCTTATTTTTAAGTTTTGAAAAAAGTTTCTTTTTTAAAGTTTATTATTTTAGCTTATTTATTAGCTTTTTTTTTTAAAAAAGAAGGGGAAAACCAAAATAAATGTCTTGTAAAAAAAGAGGAGGTCACAGGGTGGGTCGAACTTTTGACATCTCCCTTAGCCACACCACACGCCTTAAACACCACCACACACTCACCAAATTGCCCTGGGGTCTTTTAACGTTTTTAATACATTGCAACATATTATTTAAGGGCCTTTTTACCATTTAGCCTTTTCAGGCCCCTTTTAGCTTATTTTCAGCTTATTTCAATAAGCTGTTTTGCCCTTTTTATTTTTCCTAGGTTTAGCATGTACCAAAAGTACTTTTTCATACTATTTTCAGGAATTTTCCATTTAGCTTTAGTATTTTTTAATTAATTTTTTTTAGTAAAACAGTTTTTAATTCATATTAAAACAATATAAAAGTCCAAAAAAAATATAATTCTTTTTTTAAATTTTCTTTTACCATTTTAGGATTGTTAAAAAATTAATTTCTTTCGTAGAGTTAGATTTGTAAGAATTTGGTTTTTTTAATGAACGTGATTTTGTCCCGTTATTGTTTTTCTTTGTTTTTCACTTAATTTGCTTACGTTTTTGGTTTTATTTTCTTTGTTCTAGCATTTTAGTCACTTAGGATTTATAAAAAGTTAAAAAATTATTTTAGGATTAAATTTTGATAAATTAGGTTTTAAGTCATGTTTTTTTAGGATTCCCGTTATAGTTTTTAGTGATTTAGCTTTAATTAATTTCGTTTTTAGATTGCCTTACTTGTTTTTCTCATAAAATTAGAAAAACCAATCAAAATCTTTGTTATTCAAACATCATTATCAAACGACTCTCCGACTTTCATTGCATTCTGTTGGGGGTGAAACGACCGGGGAATATCCATATACTACTCGGATTTCATTGATTTTCTTTCTTTAAACCTTTTCAAGTGTTACTTGATTTGGTTTGGTTAATATAAGTAGTATTATTATTTATATATACCTAAAGCGATAAATCAATTTTTGGCGCCGCTGTCGGGAAGGAGTGTAAGCGATTGTCGTTTTGACATTTGACAATTAGTGCTTTGAAGATCCTTCCTTGTGAAGTTATTTTCTTTATTAAAAAAGATAAATGTACAAAAAATATTGTTCATTTTCTTTGGTTCACGTATATTTATAAGATAAAAACAAGAAAAATAAAAAATATAAAAACATTGTCTTTAATAAAGAATAAAAATCATCATCAATATAATGCTATCAACTTGAGCATTATCATAATAAGTTCCCAAACAAAAGATTAAAAAATTGCCTTTTGCATGGCTACGTCACTTATGTGATGTACGGACTCAACCTTTAAGTGATTAACAAGCTATATGAGGGGTATTATTAAAAAGGAGGGTTGTTCCAAGGAACTACGACCCGAAAGGAGAAGGTTTTTAATAGCTTCGCGCTTTCCTACTCTTCCGCTCCTTTGTGCGTTTTTTCTTTGAGAGAGCTACCGTGAAGCAAGTTGATTTATTGGTTTTTATGTTATTCGGTATCATTTTGTCCATTTAATAAAATATGTTGTTGAAAAAAAACTAGGAAAAAATCAAAAATAATTCTCCTATAAACCTCTTTGCCCATATTAATTCTTCTTCTTATCCCTCTTTATTGTTTAATTCTTATGGCGTCACTCGATTATCGTTTGAATCCTATTTACATGATTAAAGAATGTTCGTCATGTGGAGCTTTGTACAATAATCACGTTTTTTTTAAAGGGGGTTTGTAGACAAGTTTTGTTCGTGATTCCTAATAAAAATTCACGACTAGTCTCAACGACCCCCCCTCATAATTGTCCCAAGTGTGGAAACCCGGTTGATGGTTTTATTGTCGACATTGTGCTCATACGAAAGATTTGAAGGAAGTTTGGTCTAAATTTGTTATGAAAGATGAATTTTCCCAGTCCTTTCTATAAACACTTACGATGTCATCCAATGACAAAACTAATGTTGTTAATGCACCTCAAGAAACATTCGTCTTCAATCTGGTACACCTGGATGAATATTCTTTCACAAAAGGCCTTCCAAAGATTGACACACCATTGTTGTTAGGGCTGTGGTGATTCGGTAGACGGTATCTTTCTGTAACGATGGTACTTGTGAGGTGCTTGTGGGTACGATGCTCATTATGGTTATAATTGTCCGCCGAAAGTTCCGACTATCTCTAATCCGAAACCATGCCATAATCAAAACGTTGATGAGCTCCCACAAACTTTGCCAAGTTTTCATCCGACATGCTATTCTGGAGATGGAAGTTCATCACTTTGATTCACTCCTAATTTTGTTCAATGATTCTCTTAATCCTTTTTAACCCACCTTCACAACACCCCGGACGTATTCTTGAGAGTTTTTATGGAACGATGTATTATGGTTACGATTGTCCACCTTCAAGTTCGGTTTTATCTAATAATCGTAGAACCGTGTTACAATCAAGACTTTGATTTCCCATAAAATTTTCAATGTTTTCAACAACAATATATTTGTTGTACCCGTTGTGGGGGCCCGCATGAGACTTTTCAATGTCAACAAGTAATCTTCTACGAACCTTGTTGTGAAAATTGCGGGGGCCCTCATGAGACTTTCCAATGCCAACCAATGAATGAAAATTATTATGAGCTACATTGTTTTCTATATTTAATGCTTTGGTTTTGACAATTTCAACCCTCGCAATTTTATCATTGAATCATATTGATTAATGAATTGATCATCTAAAAGCTTACAAGTGTTGTATCGATTCTATGAGTAAGCTTCGTGAGATGTTTCAAACTTGGTTACAACAACGGCATGAACAAGTGGTTAATCTTGATACTTATACTCCCGAGCCTTCGCAATGTCGGAAGATTCCCATTTACTATGATGATGACGACGACGAGTATTCTTTTGCTACACAAGAATATCTCAAGAAATTCTCCTTCGCAATCACACCCGATTTACCAAAATCGAACTCTCTTATAATGGAGGATAAGCATCTCGACACTATTCCGGAACCGGAATCGGACGAATTAATAAAGTCTAGTGTTAAGGACCCTTGTCATACCCGCAAGTGAGTCGATGATGGTATATCCGAAAGTGGAGTGTGATTTGCCCGTTTGTGATGATTCTTCTCCGAAAAAGGATGAGGTATTAGATGATATCATTTCAATTCCACCGAGAAATGGTAATGATCATTTTAATGCCGAATCTAGTCTAATTAAATCCGTGCTTAATGTGATATTCGTGATATCTTCTCCTAAGATTGATTTACCTTCTTGAGGAGTTCACCAGTGAACTCACTCTTATCGCTCTAATTCCACCGGGAATTGTTAAAGCCGACTTTGATCCGAAGGGAGATATCCATTTTATTGAAAATTTGATGTATGATAACTCTTTTCCTCGCCCTCCAGAAACTCTTAAAGATGATTCTGAAACTGTCATCGATTCCAACAATGATTATTCTTCGAGTGATAACGATTCGCTTTATAGTGACGACATCGATTATGTTGAGGGCCATTCACCTCCGATTCTGAGTGTCAGCTTAGATGGTGGTGAGATTGTTCTGATCCAGAAGTTGGAGGGATTTATACTGATATTCTTTTAACAATCAAAGGCGATGTACTTTGTGAAAAATTGTTGAATGTCAATCTTCTTATTGCTAAGATCGAAGCATTAAAAGATAATCCCACTCCATTTCTGATTTTGTGACCAAGTCTTCCTCCACATCTCTTAACTTTTTCTTAGAGGAGACTAACACCTTTGATAATTCTTTACCCGAATCTGAAACTTTTTGCTTTAATTTGGAAGAGATTAGTAGTGGCAGTCCCACTTCTTATTTGGATTTATCTCTTCCAGATTATGAAGCATTCTTTTGTGATAGTGAGCCCGATTTAGGAAATTTCACTATGGATGTGGTGGAGGATATTTTTGATAATCCAACAAGAGAACCAAGAGTTCATGTGCCTAATGTTTTACCCACCCATCCCACCCTTCAACTGGATTCGGATTTCACTCTTTCTAGTGATTCCCTCGGATCCGACCTTGTAGTTTCTTTTCCTTCCGGAACTAGAAACAAGATTTTCGATCCAGGGATATTCATTGAAGTCCAATCCAAGAGATTTCTATCACCGAATAAATTTTCTATCTCATTCATCCGTGATCCACTTTCTCAGTGTTTTTTTGACACCCTTTGCTCCATTTTCATCCGAAAATAGAGGGACAACATTTTCTCAGTGTAGGTCCTGGTTATTCCTGGTTTCTAATGAGGAGAAATCTCCTCATCTTCTATCTTATCGGGGCTTTAAAGCTTTCCAGCTCATTTCTGAAAGCCCGATGATGATTTCTGGAGGGGACATTCCTATCTTGGATGTTCCGTTTCTCCATTTCTATCCTCCTTGACCAGCTCAAGTATGGGGGATCGAGTCAGGCTCAAGACTCGGTTAACAAAAATAAGCGCTTCGTGGGTGGCAACCCATGCTTATCCTAATTATAATAGTAGTAATAAATAAGTGTGTTGTGAGGAGGCTCGCCTCTACCTTTTCCGTGTTTTGTGTTTTGTGTTGTATGTCCAGGATTGCCCGGATTTTGAAGACTCGTGCTCGTAGTTTTGTCCTTCGATCACTCGATCTTCACATCCTCAGCTTCATTTTGGGAATCCAATATCCTAATCTTATCGACTAACGTTTATCTTTGAGCATAATTAATAAACGGCTTTAGATTTACGTAGAGACCCTTCTTAAAACATTGAGGACAATGTTTAGTTCTAGTATGGGGGGATCTATCGATTTGATTGTGCCTGCAGCCGTTGTTTTCACGTAATCCTGTTTTTACCACCAAAATACCAAAAAAATTAAAAAAATTAAAAAATTTCAAAAATAAAATAAGTGTTTTGTCACAATTTTGACTTTCCTGCTGGGTAGAATAAGAATAAATTTTGACTCGATCGAGCGTGTTGAGCTCTAGCTTGTTCCTTAACTTTTAGACTAAGCATTCGCGGATCTATTTATCAAAGATCTTAAATTCGCGAAGAACGAAAAATGATAGAGTTAAGTATGAGTTGGATGCTAAGCAAGGATTATTTGGAAATCTTACAAGCTCATAAGTGTAATTTGTGGCTTTTTCTCCCATAAGCTCCTAACCGGACTAATAATACGTGCTATTTTTGAAAATTAAACTTAAATCAACAATTTTTGAAATGTAGTCAATAACATTTTTGTCTTAGTTCAAATTTATACTTAAATTTTCCAAAAAGAAGTCTTCTCTATATATCATGGTATAAAGTAAAAAAAATGACGAATAAGGTAATAATATAAACTGTGGGCTGATAAAAGTTTACTGCCTCTTGCCAGCTCACAACCGATGTGGCAGTCTTCAAAAGAAAAGCATATAGTAAGAATATTAATCCCCCTTTCCCATAGACTGATAAAAGTTTGCTGCATCTTGCCGGCTCACAACCGATGTTGCAGCCTTCAAAAAGGTCGAGGATTTCAATTGCATCATGGTTATGTTAATGTTAAGTGTAATAAATGTGATTTAATAAATATAGGGAAAATCTCTTTTTCTTAAATTTAAATATGCTTTCGAACTAAGACTATTTCATTTTAAATAAGCTATGTATAAACGGGAAACCTAAGAGTTTTTGAAACCGAAGGTCCGTGAGTCTCGATACTAGTCTCTGTGGGGTGTCAAAAGCCTGGTCACTTAGCCGCAAGGTTGGGATGTGCCGAGACGAAAGTCGCTACATGGGATGATCTCGCCTTCAAACTCATTATTCTCGGGTGGAACGTGAAGCATAGAAATTTTGCAAAACGTTGATCCATGGTTGAAATTCGAAATGGCACATTCACCTAAGATATAATAATTGTCGGGAGTGAAAAGTTTCACAAGTTACAAATATGAGTAGTGTTAGCATCTTAACTTATATTTAACGGTGATTTCGTTTTTAAGCTTGGTTTGGGACAAGTGAAAAGTCGGGGACGATGAATTTATCCTTTTGGGCATTTTAGGATTAAAGTGCTTCTTATTCCGTGACCCTTAAAGTTATGAAAATAACGAAAGTCCATACATTCTAGTTAGTTGCTTAAAAAGAAAAAGTACAAAAAAATGAGAAAAAAGGAAAAATACAAAAATATGTGTGGTAATAAGTGTAGATTTATAAAAATGGTCAAAATGGGGCTTTTCAAAATTAGTGATTCTTTAATTCCCCTTGATGAACACTTAGCTACTTTTCGAGGTAATTAGTCGAGGGGGATTGAGATTCTTGGTTTTCTAAAGTGTTTACTTATGGCATTGCGTGAGGACACGACAATAGTTTAGTATGAGGGATTTTGGTATGTGCTTAAATACACATACTTTTTACCTAATAAAACGACCCCAAATGATCAAAAACGGACATAAAATGCCAAATATTTGCTTGTTTTGCTATATATACTGTGCAGGTACCGGATATTCACCAAAGGACAAAAACGAGGCCAAAACAGACAAAACCGAGCATGGGATAGAAAGAGCGTGAAAAGTCAAAAAGTCAAAGTCATCAAATTCAAAGTAAAAAAGTCAAAGACGATGCCGATTCCGAAGAAATATTAAATGGGCCAACTCGTACCCATTTAATGGGTCGGGTCAGCCCATTAAGCCTTCATTTATAAAACCTAAAAGTTTAAAGTCCAAAAAAAACCTTTATAACTTTAACCGGCCCAAACAAAAGCCCAAACCATACCTCATTATCCCAATTACACCACAAGTCCCCAATACCTTACATCGTTAGTCCTCAAGGACTAACAGTGTCAGTCCAAAAGGACTAACGGTGCAAACACATAAGGAAAATAGGGCTAACGCCCGTTAAACACAAACACAAAACCTTATCCCTGATTTCCCGTCATTAATAATTTTCACCCATCTCTTTCCTTTTTTTCCCCACAACCTGCCAAACCTATCACTCTCCTATCAAACCCCACCCCATAACACAACAAAACCACTTCCCACACTATTCATCATCCCCTTCACGTGACCCCCTGCACCACGACAAACCCATCACTCTCTCAAAAACCCCATACATTCTTAACCCTATCCCCTATAAAATGTAAAGGATTACCACCTTGGAATCCCATGAAATATCATTGGTGGATGGGACTTAGATACTTAATCAAAGGTTGTAATTCAAGGGCTTGGTGAACAAGAAAGATGGAGGGCCAAGATGAGAGCTTTTGAAGCATCTCTCAAAACAAACACAAGACAAGAAGCTCGAGCTTCATTTGAAGTCTATATATAGGACTAAAAGTCAATAGTAATTTTTATCTAGTGTAATATAGTTTAGGAGTAGTGTAGTTTTATTATTAGTTTTATTAACTGCTTACTTTTACTTTAAATTGCACTTTACTTTTCAAAGCCTTGTAATCTTTTAAGTTTTAATGAAATTGCAGTTTTAATGTTTTACGTTTACCATTTTTGGGGGGTTTTTTACTCTTATGCTTTTTATGTTAAAAACTGTTTCCAAGTCAAATTTTTATAAGCCCTTTAAGTTCTTATAAGTCACTAAGTTCTGTTTCATACACTCAAAGTTTTATGGTTTTAAGCTTTATGGATGATAAGCCAAATTTAGAAGGGCTTATGGGTTTACTAGCTTATCTCTGATAAGCTAGAGCTAGTAGAATAAGCTCTATTAAGCATTTATGTCCATGTTTAAGCAAAGGACTAAGGTACACTCTCATTTTCATTTTTAGCTTATTTACTGTTCATTTGCTTATTTATGCTTATTATCTGCTTATCTGCTTATTTCTGCTTAAATATACTGCTTATTACTTATCATGCTTAGTTTATAGTTTAGAAATCATTAATTCAAGTTTTTTTATAAAATCTGTCATATTTTACTTTAAAACTGCCAATTTCTTGTTGCTTATTTTACTGCTTAATTTTGTGTTCTCATTGCCTAAATGTCGTTATTATACCTTATGCTTAATCTATTTGCAGTTTTTACAAGTTTTCCTAATCTGTTGTAAGCTTAAAATGGACCTTGGAAAGTTAAAGGGGTTTGGGTCAAGGTTGTCTAATGGGTCAAAATGGGTATAATCTGTCTTTGGTTCTCAAATAAATCTTCATTAGCTCTTATTAAGCCTTAGGTTTAGTTTTCATAAGCTCAAATTTAGTTTTGTTAAGTTTTGATGTATCTTTTTTCATTAGTCTAAGTCTGCCAAATAAATAGAATGCCGATCTGCTTATTTCTGAATGAATAATATTGAATGCTTAAGGTGTGGATTTTGTGTTCAAACTGAGCTTATAATGCAGCAATATGTATTTGTTTTAAGTTTTTGGTCTTTGGTTTAACCTTTCAAGTCATCTAGATCAAAACGGTCTAGTATAGTTAGTTGTGGTCTAGTTTTTAGTCCAATATTTAATTAGATTAAAATAGTTTTTAATTCATAATAAATTCAAAAATAATCAAAAAAATGTTTTTCTTTTTCTTAAAATTTTATTTTGTCCTAATTTAGGTTTAGAAATTTAGTTTACATTTTTAGGAGTTAAATTTAGTATATTTGCTTATTTGTCGCTTTTAATTGCTCCCGTTAATTTGTTTAAGTGTTTAATAGCTTTTAATTGTTCATTTTAATTGTTGCTTTTATTTAGTAGTTATAGAAACTCAAAAATATATTTTCTCTCATTCAAATCATAATCCGAGCTAAAACGTGATTTCAATTTCACAAGTCGTTGGGGAAACGACCCGGGTGATCATACTTCCCGGTTAAATATACGTATTATATATTATATATATATCTTTTAAGAGTGAATTTTCCTTAGGGAATTTTCTTAATTGCTCTTGTGGTAATATATCGTATATTTTATTAGTGTATAAAAATCAACATCAGTTGTCTTTTTAGCTTATTGAGTCAAAAAGAAATAGTTTAGCTCTTTATGTCAAAAACTTAAAAAACTAAACTGCCTCTTTCCCTTGTGCTTATTTCAGCTTATCATTAGGATTTAGAAAAAGTTCCTTTGTTAAATTTGCTTATTATAGCTTATAGATTAGTTTTCAAAAAGAAAATTTGAAAAATAAAAAAGTAAAAAACAAAAAGGGTGGCCACAGGTTTCGAACCTGTGACCTCCCCTGCACACACAAAGCCTCAACACACCACACACCAACCAACTGCCCTGGGGTCTTTTTCGATTACTACTTGTCTTACTTTTTATTTATAGTCTTTTTACCCATTAAGCCTTTCAGCCCTTTATAGCTTATTTCCTGCTTATTTCAATAAGCAGTTTGAACCATTTTATTTTTCTTAGGTTTAGCATAGTGCAAAGTACTTTTCACAATTTTTTTTCCGACTTTTCCAAATTAGTTTAGTATTTTTTATTAATTTTTTTGATTAAATCCGTTTTAAATTCATAATAAATAATATAAAAGTCAAAAAAAAAATATATTTTTTTAAATTTTATTTTATCATTTTGGATTTATAAAAATTAAAATTTCATTTGTAGGGTTAGAATTTTAGAATTTGGGTTTTTAAAGAACGGGTTTTGATTCCCGTTATTGTTTTTAGATTTAAATCTTTAATTGCTTTCGTATTTTAGCGTGCTTTTACTTGTTTTTGCATTTTAATTATAGAAATAGAATCCAAATCATATATTGACCATTCAAACGCGCGATCACGAACTTAATCACAATTTTCAAATTCATACCTCGTCGGGAAACGACCCGGGAAGGTTTTTTAGGGTTTTACTTTGGGTAAAAGTAATCTCCTTTTAAAAAGCCTCTTGGAATACTTCTCTCACTATTATTGAAATTTTGTTAAAATATCGAACCAATGCTTTTCTGTAGGCCTTGCTTGATAGCGTGCTAGATAACACATTATTTGTACAAGATCTGGTCTGCTAGATGTCAGATACATGAGTGACCCAATCATACTACGATATTTCATTTGATCTATGGGTATTCCAATCATATCTGCATCCATCTTAGGTTTAGTGTTCATTGTTGTACCAATGCTATCACAATTTTTCATACCATGTGTATTAAGGATGTCCACGGCGTACTTTGCCTGGTTGATAAAGATACCATTTGGGGATTAGTGGATCTGAAGTCCTAAGAAGAATTTTAGCTCCCCCATCATTGACATTTCAAATCTACTATGCATTAACTTTTCAAACTTTTTAGACAGTTTTGGACATGTTGATCTAAAAATAATGTCATCAACATAAATTTGCACTAGCAGTATGTCATCCCCGTATCTTATCGTAAACAGAGTAGGATCGATAGTACCTTTTGTGAATCCTTTTGAGACTAGGAATTTTGAAAGTTCATCCTACCATGCTCTTGGAGCCTATTTCAATCTGTATAGTTCTTTCTTGGGACGGTAGACTCTTTCTGGATGATCTGGATCTACAAACCCGTCTGGCTGACTGACATACACTTTCTCCTTTAGTGGACCGTTAAGAAAAGCCATTTTGACGTCCATCTAGAAGATAGGAAATGACTTGTGTGCAATGTAGGCTTTAAAAATCCGTACAGCTTCCAAGCAAGCAACTGGTGCAAAGGATTCTTCGAAATCGATGCCCTCTTCTTGACGATATCCCTTAGCCACTAGATGCGCCTTGTTACGAATAACAGTACTCTCTTCATCTTTCTTGTTTTTCCATAACCACTTTAGACCAATAACAGTTTTGCCAAAGGGTTTGTCAACAAGTTCGCAGACACTAAGTCTGTCGAACTGATGAAGTTATTCCGGCATTGCTTCAATCCACGCATGATCAGCCATTGCTTCTTTGATGTTCTTTGGTTCTGTCTTACTCACGGTGAGTGCGAACATATACATTTCTGGATCAGTAGCAAGCTGTCTTCTAGTTTGAACTGGATTTGAAGGATTTCCATGTACTTGTTCTAGAGGATGATTTTTAGTCCAATGGTATTCTGAAGGATGTATTTGGTAGAATTCAACAAGAGTTCAAACGATTTAAAACATGTCATTTATATATTTCTTAATAGCTTATGTACACATCAGTGCATAACCCGAACTTCAGAGTAAGGAAAGTTTATCTTTTAAGATAACTTATCCTAACAACGGGATGGGTAATTTTCTCGGTCTTGAGCTATCTTCATAAAACATTCAAAGTTTTGAGCTCAAGAACATGGCTTACAGTTACTTCAGACTGTAACCTAGACTTGAATGTCACGGGGGAGTGTACACTTCAGTGAGCTTGCCCTAAGAAAAGAAGAGAAAAATTCTTACCGTGATTTTCAAAACTGTTGAACACAATTTTCAAGTGATTTAAATGTCAAAATTATGGTACAATACTAATGGTATCTTTCAATACTATTACGTGTGGTATCTTTCAAAAGTCGAGTCATTTAAATGTCAAATTTTAGAAAAGAAGAGAATTATTCTTACCGTGGTTTTCAAAACCGTTGAAGACAATTTTTCAAGTGATTTAAATGAAAAAATTGTGGTACAATACTTGTGACAACTCACATTTTTAGGTCATTCCACGTCAATAAACTCAAAACTATTTACTTTAAAACCTTACGTGTTTACTTTTACGTGTAACCGTTAAGTTAAATCGCGTAAACTAAAAAACAACTTTAAACGTAACCCGACATTAAACAAATATTAAGTTTACGTCAAATATGTATCTTATGACTATTATGAATATAATTTATAAGTCTACATTTTGTATTTTATAAGTTTCACGAAAATTAGTAATTTACATATTTTGTGCATGCATATAAATATATACTACCACCTTTCAAACCAATACTTACACAACACTTCTAGAAGTAAATTGTGGAGGGCAAAATTGGAGAATATGTTTTCCCTCCCTTTTTACCCCCCTTAACCGCCACTTAACACACAAACGACACAACCCATACCTACCAAAATAACCACTTTATTATGCAACTCAAATCCTCTTTACCTCTCTTTAACCACCACTTACACCTTTACACCTTATTAACCAAATTTATTACCCAACACTCACTTTTCATCCTAGTAACCACCCCCCTTATATCCCTTATACTATTTTGTTAAGTTTGGATAATACAAGGTTGGTTAGTCTTCCACTATATAGCAAAATACTAACTCCTTTCTCCTTTTCATTCATTTGAAACACACATCTACTCTCTCTATTCTCTCTCTAGTAACGGCCAAGGAAGTGAAAACAATTAAGAAAATTGGTTTTTGATTTTCAAGTATTTGCAATAAGTATTAATGTTTAGGTTATAATCAAACAAGTATTAGGGGTTATGTATTTGTGTGCATACTTGTTAATCTAATAATCTCATCCAACTAAGGTGCAATTTTCATACATAATTTCATTTCATATATTTTTGTTCAATCATTACATACAAAGATTATATCACCACTATTTTGTGTGGAGAAATTGATTTTCTATAAAAAACAAGCAAAACTCAATTTACATGTACTTATGTAAACTCTATAAAATGGTAATAGAAATATGGATCTACCAAGGTTTCAAGATCCCGGGATCCCTACCCAGGATCGTTATATGTCGTTTGCAATATCGATATCGTAAAGTGGTGATCGAGATCGTAAGATCCTAATGTCATTGTCTTAATAGTCTTGTAACTTATAGCAAAAACTACAAAATTATTATATATCAAAAACACAAAAATATAAGAATTTCATTTAATAAGATGTCCTAAATTATTGATTATGAAATGTTAAGAAGATTAACATTGGTCTTCAAAATTCTATCTAAACAAAACTTGGGTGCATACTTGTTAATCTTATTTTCTCATCCAACTAAGGTGCACATTTCATACATAAGTTCATTTCATATATTTTGTTCATATCATTACATACAAGAGATTATATCACCACTAGTTTGTGTTAAATGGTTTTCTATAAGAAAACTAGCAAAACTCATTTTACATGTTCTTATGTAAACTCTATAAAATGGGTAAAAGAAATATGGATCTACACATAAACTACTTATTTTAGTCACTATATAAGTTACTTGTTAGTATTAGGTTTATTGTTAAAATGGTTAATTATAAGCTTGAACTAGTAAAGTTGTGTATTTTATTTATGTTTTTAATATTATGTTGATTCTTGACAAATTGGTGAAAGAAACTAGGTTAGTATGGATTTTTTTGTGATGATAAATTGTGAAAATTGGTGGAAGGGACTATGTTAGTACAGAGTTGCAATTTGTGGGTGAATTAAAATGGTAGATTGAAAAATGCAAGCTTGTTGTCCAGATTTAGTACTTAGGTTTTCGGACAGAAAAATAGACTTTGAATAGCCAAGGCCTTAAAAATATGATAGTATAAATTCATACGAACGTGTGGATATAAAATTTGCTAAACTCAAACTTAAAACGAATGAGATATGGCCAAATGAAGTTTAGTGATTTTTCCAGCAAAACTGTTTTTATAAGTAATCTGTCGAGTTTCTAAAATGGTGTTTTTGAGCCGTTTCGGGTCCGAGTCGGGTGAAACTTATAAGAGAAAACTTGTAGATCATGATCTTTCCTTGAAACCTCGCTTTCATTCAACCCGTGAATCGTTATAATGAAGAAGTTATGACATTTATAAAACTAGACCAGAATGTATTTTTATAAAAATAGGGTGCCGTTTGAAAATTGAAATGAAGTTTTCGGGCATTTCCGAGTCCGTTTGATCTATAAAAACCTTAACAAATATTGTAGTATTACTTATATATTTTATATACGCGTCAGAAACTTTTTAAAATTTGACTAAGTCTTCTATCAGTATAATGTTATATCGCTTTGTCTTGTAGGTCCTCATCTTTAATATGTTGTGTAATAATCAATCAAAGTTATTCCTAACAATTTTCCCTAGTTGATTATGACAAATACCAATAAGCACAAGATTCCCCTGAAGCTAATTATATATGAAGAACTTCCCTGTATCCAGCACTTTCCCTTTTTGTCATAATCAAATAGGAGTGCATTTGTAGATGTTAAGTCTCAATGAAACATAAGTTCCCTTTCTAGTAAAAGTATATTAAGTATTATTGCCCTAAGCTCATGACACCGAGACCTTGAGATAATCAATAATCACAAGAAGTTGCCCCAACGGGTGCCTTTGCCAAACATCCGCATAGTGATTCAAATGAAGTGCGTTTGGTTACCAGAAAGTATAGGTACACCAACAGGGGAGTTCAGTCCCAAATAGATCTATTCACATCATTCGCGCTTACTCCGAAAAGTAATTAACGGTTCATGATAGTGGGGTCTTAATGGCAAAAGTAAGGACTTAGGCAATAATATATCAAGATAGCATACAGTTGGAAAAACACTCGTATTCATGGTTTTAAACATGTATCCCCCTCGCGGGTTTATGAAAACATTAAAAGATTTAAAATGCGAGGCTATGAACTCACCATAACAGGGAAATCTGATTGATGGCAAAAGTATATCAAGTGAAAGTAACGGTCTCGTCACGCAACTTGGGTTAATATGTCAAGTCTTAGTGTGATGCTTTATGTTTCAAAACTTCATAAAGTTTAATGTATTACTTTGATTTATTAATTTATCGAAATATGGTATCACTGTTCGGGCTATCATAATCCAGAGGCCATGTAGCATTGTTTGAGGAGTCAGGGCACTTTAAATCATAAACCCAACAAACTCGTCAAAACAAATACCCAAATGGAACCCCTCATATGAAATTCCCTAGTAACGTGATACGATAAGATTTTAAGTTTCTTTAAAAGCTAGT
The DNA here is from genome assembly GCA_026074375.1 of Tanacetum coccineum. Classification (NCBI taxonomy): domain Eukaryota; kingdom Viridiplantae; phylum Streptophyta; class Magnoliopsida; order Asterales; family Asteraceae; genus Tanacetum; species Tanacetum coccineum. Next base: position 28,202 of record BQNB010052258.1, read on the forward strand.
CGATGATAAATTACGTTAAATATATAACGTAATTGTTTATAATGCGTCGATCGATGATTAATAGCGATAAATGTATCGGGTTTTAATAAAATCGAGTCTTATAATATTAATATATATTTTTATAATTTATATACAAATATTATATTTTATATTTTTTAAGTTTTCAAAAATGGCAAAAAATACCCTTGATTTATAAACTTTTACAAATTTAGTCCTTTATATATAAAGTATATATAATTTAATCCTTTAACTTTAGAACTTGGCAAAATAGCCCCTTGTAGTTATAACTTTAGGAAAATGACATTTTCAGTCCCTCTAGTTATAAATTTCATAAAGTTACTATATATACCCCTATGCATGAAAACATTTGCAAATCAAGTCCAAAATTCATAATTTTTGATATTTTTGAAAATCAAAAGATTTTTGCAGGTCATGGCTTATTAACATAAGCTAAAATAAGTAGAGTTTATGAGCTTATAGCTTATGGAAAGGGCTTGTGAACTAGAAAATCCAAAACGGGTTCATTTGGTTTAGAAAAATCAACCCGATGGGTTTAAGCTTTTAAGACACGATTTAAAGTTTATAAAAGTGATAATAGAGCTTATTAGAATAGCTTATTGATAAGAATCGTTTAAGCTCAGGTTGTTTAGACCTTATCTAGGATAAATTAATAACAAAGGCGGAATATTCAAACATTGAATCATTGTTATTAATACAAGGTTTTTCATCATCATCTCTAACTATAATGACTACTACAAGCCCCAATCTTACCTGATCAATGGTAAGACGGTTACATCAACAGGATCAAACTAATGATCTTGGGGCTACACCACCATGCTAGCATCTATCTCTTGTGGGACGTGTAAACCCACACACACAACACGTTTTACACCTTTGGTGCACACACACTTTTTGGCACACCTAAACCTATGTCTATGCCCCTCTTTATATAATAGAGGTTACAAGGCTTACAAAGGAAGCTAATTAAATGCTTTGACCATCTAATTAAATGCTCATAAAAGATTAATTAAATGCTCATAAAAGACATTTAATTATACAAGGAAACTAAACATTTAATTATATGAAAACTAAACATTTGACTTTTCATCTTCCAGCATTTAATTCTTCCATATGTAGAATACCAAAGTGATCATATTAAGCCCTTGTTGTGTCATTCTTCTTCATTTAAGCACATGTAGTTTTGTAATCATCAAATCAATAAACCCAACAATCTTCCCCTATTTGATATTACAAAACAATCTCCATGAATGAAACAATCTTCAATGCTTCTCCTTGACTTATGATCTCTTTGAACATGCCACCACACATAATAAGCTGCAAATCAATAAACCTATAATCTTCTTCCCCTTTTTGTAATCATCCAATAGGGATCTTCTATAGATATGCAACTTGGATCATAACAGCTACAAATCATATACCACAACTACTAATCCAGCCTTCCAATACTCAAATTGCCCTCCATGACGCACAATTAAGAAAAATGAATCTGAGCAGTAGAAATATAAACTAGCAGTAGTAATAAAGATCAGCAGTAGTAATGAAACACTTCCCCTCAAGTGGTGCATGTAGATGGTTAAACATTTAATCAATAAGCTTCCCCTGAAACCCATATGTTTACCATCTCTTGAATCTCGAACTCTGTAGGCTCTATGTAGTGATCACTGATGAAGAAAATAGAATATAACGAATTTGATGAAGAAGTAGAATCTCCCAAACTTGTGTCTTATATCTTGTACTATCCACGACGTTGAACTCATACTCCTAATGTATAAGCAGACCGCGATCTCTTGACAAAATCCTCATTCTCTATAATGAGACACTTTGCTAGATTTTGACAAGTCTTCGTCACACCATTTAAGCACGAACAAGTTACCTCCTACTAAAAGGTATGATAAAAACACGCATCTGTGAAACTCAACTACAATATCAAATAAGTGATAATCAATTTTCTTCGTAATCACCTTTAACTTCCCCTTAAACGTAGCATTCGAGATCCAAATCCATCCAAAAATCAAAATTCATGTATTACCCGATATCTGATAAAGCAAGCAGTACGTTCTAAGATATCGGATAACACTAGCGGTACTTTCACAAACACCAGCGGTACTTTGATCTTTTCAGCGGTACTTTCATTTACCTGAGCAGTACCTTCATGAACTTCTTCAGTACCTTCATTCTTCATAGAGATCATGTTACCCAAACTGTAACCATGATAACCAATCACACATGCTGCTTCTTATGCAATCGATCCATATAGATGAACAAAGAAAACAAAGATCGAATATAATCAAACCAAATCGACGAGCAGCCATGGTATTAGGGTTTCGCATAAAAACCCTAATAATGATGATGATCAAAAAGAATGTATACGATGAGGTCCAGATCCATCATCATAAATCAACTACACCAAGAAACCCTTAATAGTAACAATGATTTACAATTGTATTGCATACCAATTAAGGTAGAGAGGACAATTATAAATATTGTTATATCAATTAACTCAAAAACCCCATAAAACTTTAACCACAAATCGATTTCTTGAAAATTAGGGTTTTAGGGTTTCTTCAAAAACCTTGTAGATCCTAGATCAAGAGCCCCATGGCTCTGATACCAATTGATAAGATCGTTTAAGCTCAAGATTGGTTAGATCTTATATATCTAAGATTGACAATAACAATGAAAACAATATGCACAGCGGAATTAAACAAAGACAATTGCTATTGAACAAGGTTTTCTTCATTAAACGTTTCCCTATTACCCCAACTACAACTTGGGGCTACACCAACTAATTATGGTGTACTAACTAACTAACTAACTAGACTCTCATTGGGAGAGTTCTATGTATCCATGGATATAAAACCTATGAGTCTATGTCTCTTTATATAATAGAGACCATAAGACGTTACAAAGGAATTCTAATCAAACACATTAATGACATTCATTATCATTAAAATATATTGTAACTTCCTAATCATTAATGACCATAAGACGTTACGAAGTGTTGATATATTAATGACACGTTTAAGACGTTACATCTTGTAACTTCCCAGCTTCTGACATTCTGCCTTAACTCTAGAACATGTTAAACATTTGCCAACATATTCAGCGATGATTGCCTTCATGTTAGGCCACCAATAGAGTTTCTTTAGATCCTGATACATTCCTGTAAGAACCTGGTGTGAAGGAATACTTTGATTTATGGGACTCGTGCATGATCAAGTCTCTTAGATTACCAAAGAGTGGTAACCAACTTTGATTCTTAAGGCATCTGCTACAACATTTGCCTTTCCAGGATGGTAGCGAATTTCACAATCGTAATCTGCAAGCAATTCTAGCCAACGACGTTGTCTCATGTTTAACTCTTTCTGATCAAGGATATGCTGAAGACTTTTATGATCAGTGAACACATTACATTTGGTGCCATACAGATAGTGTCTCCAAATTTTAAGTACGACATATGCTTTTAATTTCGAGATCATGGAGTGTATGTTTCTGCTTTCAGGCTATGTTGTCGGGATTGCACTATGCCAAATAACCTTCTCTCTTTGCATTAACACCGCTCCCAGACCTTGATGGGATGCATCACAGTAAACAACAAAATCGTCATTTCCTTCTGGTAATGCTAAGATTAGATCTTCACGTAGCTTCTGTTTAAGCAGTTGAAAAGCTGTCTTCGCGCCAGATATACTTCTTGTTTTTTTGGGTTAATTCAGTCAAAGACTTTGCAATCTTCGAGAAATCTTTGATAAATCTCCGATAATAACCGGCAAGTCCTAAGAATTGACGTATTTCTGTGGGTGTAGTAGGAGATGTCCAATTCTTAACTGCTTCAATCTTTGCGGGGCATACATGAAGTCCTTGATTATCAATTAAGTGTCAAGAAATTGCACGATACGAATCTAGAAATCACACTTGGAGAACTTGGCATACAAACTTTCTTTCTTGAGTAATTCTAGGATTATTCTCAGGTGATTTGCATGTTCTTCTTTGTTACGGGAGTAGAGTGGAATATCATCGATGAACACTATCACAAATTTATCCAAGTATGGTTTACACACATGATTCATGAGATCCATGAATACAGCAAGCGCGTTAGTTAAACCAAATGGCATCACTTGAACTTCATAGTATCCGTATCTTGTTCTGAAAGCATATGTTTTAGTCTTGGGTATAATCTTCATCCCTGACTCTCAGTTGAGATTAGCCTGATCTTTAAGTCAATCTTCGAGTAGGACACGCGAATCCTTGATGTTGGTCAAATAAGTCTAACGATATCTTTACCGGTAGTTTATTCAACTCCGGTAAATCGATACACATCCTGAAAATTAGGGGAAATCCCCCCAATCTTTTTCTTTTGAACAATAAGACAGGGAGTCTCCACCCGGAGTAAGTACTTTTGTTGGATAAAACCTCGGTCTGCTAACTTCAGAAAGTTGCGTTTGTTAGTTCCTGCATTTCTGAAGGAGCTAATCTATAAGGTGCTCGGGCTACAGGTGCCGCTCCTGGGAATTAGATCGATTTAGATTCTACTTGACGAACGGAGGAAGGTACAGTTGATCTTCATGGAAAAACTTGGGAATCTCTGACTATGAGATATCTTCTAGTCTCTTTCTAGTCTGACTTCTATTACATACTCTGGTTTATGAAACTTGACAACCTCCGGGTTTTTTTCTTTCGGTTTTTATACAGGATATGAGATTTAGTGCGGGTTTTACTTTGGTCAATCGGATGATCATGTTTCACCGTTGATTTGGTGGTGGGGGTACTTTCTCGTCACAAATTAATTATAGCATTGATAACTTGGTTAACCAATCCATTGCAATGACGACGTCGTATCTTTCCGAGGTGTTCGGCATGAGATCAATTTCGATAGGTTGGTTTAGTACAAAGTCTGTTGTTGCTCCTGATAACGGTGTTTGTGCTTACTTGGGTTCGTTAGCCATTGTCGTGTTTGTAAAAGGGATCTATTGTTATGGGTGGTAGATTAGCATTGAGGCATGAGTTTATGGATTACAGAAACTTTTTTCGGAGCCTGTTTCATTTTTTACTCTAGCTTGTTGGGGGTGTTGGTGGATACTTACACATGTTAGACGTTCGGGTATTGGTGAGCATTCTTATCCCTCAGCATGTTGGCTCTTCCCTAGGCTTGTTTTGTTGGTGGTCTTTCGGCATTGATTTGCATAATGCCCTTTCTCTCTACAGGCATGGACAAGTAACTGTTCATTGGTTAGAAAGATTACTTTAGTGGCTGGCCTTGTTTTCTATAGTTCTTGGTCAGATGGCCCACCTTGTTACAAGTATTACACTTAACAATGCAAGGTCCTATGTGATGCAGAGTGCATTTCTTACACAAGGGATGGTTTCCAATATACCCATTGTTTTCAGTTGAGATAGAGGTATGTTAGTGACAGCATAAGACCTGAAGGTTTCCTGTCTTCTGTTCTGTTGTGGTTGGTGATTATTGTAGCGGTTGTTGGTGTTGGTGTTACGGTAGTTGTTGTTGTTGAAAGTTCTTCTGTCGTCAAACTTTTGTTTGTGATCACTTGATACTTGCACTGGAGTGTGCTTTGTTACCTGATCCATTAGCCTTTGGGCTATGTTAATGGCTTCCTCTAGAGTTTGAGGTTTAGAGGCAGAGTGGTGGTAACCATTCCTGAATACTTCGAGGGAATCCCCTAATGAATAACATCCCATTCTTTTTCTCAGATATCTGGCACCATAGTGGTACACAAGGTTCCAATTCCTGGAATCTCTCCTATGTCCTTGAGATCATTCCCTTCACAGTCAGGATGGTAAAATTCGTCTTCCATCTTCTGGACCTCAGTTCGAGGACAGTACTTCTTTATCAAAAGCTACTTGAATTCATCCCTAGGTATCTAGGTAAGCTTCTTCTGATCCTTTTTGGGATTGGGCAAAAGAATTCCCCAGATAGTGTTGCTTAAGTTTCATAGTACCAGTTTAGCAATCTTCACCGTGCAGTCTTGATACAGTTGTACGGGAAAATCACTGATTTTAGTTCGCTCAATACCATGCGAATAAGTCTAACAGGCCTCAATTCCCCCCCCGTACCTTTGAAGTTGATTGGACAGTTGGTTAGCTCATGAACTCTTTTTCGCTACTTTTTCTTGCTTACTGGAGCTTCTATTCGGTCTGGTGGTATATCAGTATTTGCTTGTTAGCGGCTTGTGTTCCAGGAGATGTGTGTAACCACTATCAGCAACTTTAGTTTCGTGATGGCCAGCCTGAGTATTGCTGGTGCTTCAGATGTTGACGTCTTTCTGGGAGGCATTCTATCAACATTTAGTCAACAACGTAATAAGAATGATATATAATTCTTTCCTTAAAATGCATAGGGTTCAAAAAATAAATATTGTTACGATGTGATAGCATAGATACTTATTTGATATGAATTCTAACAAGTATCTAACTTAGTAGTTTATTTTCTAGGGGTTATGGTAAAATTCATAATGATGAAGTCGGATATGAAATATAGAACACATGATGAATATAAAACGGGATCACCATTGTATTATATCATAAACAACTTACCTTTGTATTGTACATAGTCAAAATTTGACAAGTGTTGTTATTTATACCACACATCCCGTGGCTAGGTTCTATCAAAAGCTATAACTAGTATATAATCTAGTAGTCCTATGGTCCTTCCGGGTCTGTTCTTGAGTTTCATAGATTGCATCAGAAGACTTTCCTTGTCTGCCGGGTAGACCGAGCCTGGATATCTTCGTGATGATTAGTTCTAGTATTAGCAATCCTTGAGCGAGCTTGAGCAATCTTGCTGTATATTTCCCATATGCCTTTCTTTGTAGTTTAGCAATTTGAGTATGAGACTCTCGGAGTTCAGCTTCCAGTTGTCAAAAATATTGTTGTATGGTCACCCAGACATCTTAAGAGACTTCTGATTTTGTCTTCAATGTGTCAATGCTGGTCGAGAGAGAGTTTCATTAGGTATTCAAATTTCCTCATTTGCTCCTTCTCTGACATTCCAGACTTTGTCTTACGAGAGCTTTCTGCTATCTCATATTGCTAAAGGTAGGGCATAGCTTAATTCTCTTAGAATTTTCATTTCTAGTTGTAATTGTTAAAAACCTTTTATCTAGGTAAATTCAATATTCTTAGGTTAGCTTATTTCCAAAATTGTAGTTTCTAGAATTTAGTTTTAAGCTAGTTAGCTTATTATGTTTAGCTTAATTTCAGTTATAAGCTGAACTTTGCACTTTTTAATATCAAATTTCTTGTTATTCTTGTTAACTCTTAGCTTATTTCTTTCTAGATATCCCTAGTACACATCTTAGACTTCATTTAGCTTCTTGTGGTTTTCATTTTCATTAAGAAATAAGCTAGAAATAAGCCAAAAACTATAAAAGATAGGAAAAGCTTAGTTACTGTGATACAGAACAAAATGCTTATTTTCTAGCTTATCTAGTGGATAAAAGTTCAAGTTGCTTTTATTAAAGTTGTAGTGTGTAAGCTCTAGTCCAACTTTGTAGTTTTAAGTTTTTGCTTATTCTCACTTTTTAAATAAGCCAAAAATAAGCTGAATCGTAGGGTCTGTTTTGTATTTTTTAGATTGTCTAGGGTTACCCGTTTTAACTAGAGTGTAAATTCTAGACAGTTACCCCGCTTACCCTTTACTTTCTTTCTTTGCACTTTCTACCCTGTCTTTTTAGGATTAAATAAAATAGTTTTATATTTTCAAAATTAGTTTTAAGAAATTAGGGTTTATACTTTAATTGATAAAATTAGGGCTTAATTAGGTAATAAAAATTGGGCATTTTTGTTCTATTGATTTTCTGCACCTTTTTAGTTGTTAAAAACCATTTTTCTTTATTTTTCTAGTTTAATTTGTAATTTCTAGGAATTAAAATAGGTTCTAGATAATTTCTTTTTCTTAGATAAATCATAGAAAATAGAAAAATAGTTGAAATTTTTTAATTCTTTTTGTAATAATTTTCTTTTTAAATCTAGTATTTTTGAAAAATAAAAATAGAATTTTAGTGTTAAATTTTAGAAAATTTTTATTTTTGTTAATTCATTTTTCTTTAGAAATTCATAAAAAATACAAAAATAGTTAAAAAATTCTAATTCTTTTTCCTAAAATTTTCTTTTTAAATTTGTGATTTTTAGGCATTAGTTTTGCTTATTGAAATGCTTTAGATTTTAATTTCTCGTTTTACTCACATTTTTAGTTAACGTTGTTAATTTTCGTGGCTAGTTTGATTGATTTAGTTTCTTTAATCGTTTTATAGTTTAACTGTGCATTAATTTGTAGCATAATTCAAAAATTCAAAAATCCTTTATAGCATGTATCCCCCTTGCGGGTTTATGAAACATTTAAAAGATTGAATGCGAGGCTATGAACTCACCTTAACAGTACAGGGAAATCTGATTGATGGCAAAAGTATATGAAATGAAAGTAACGGCTTCGTCACACAACCTGGGTAATATGTCAAGTCTTAGTTTGATTGGATATGTTTTATGTCATAATGAAATATCATTTTGATTGGATTTATTATGGAAATATCGTATCACTGTTCGGGCCATCATAATTCAGAGGTCATGTAGTAAACGTTTGAGGAGCCAGGACACTTTAAATCGTAAATCCAGCAAACTCGTCAAAACGTATACCCAAATGAAACCCCTTACATGAAGCTCCCTAGTAATGTGATACATTATAGTTTTAAGTTTCTTCAAAAGCTAGAATAATTTATATATATTTTTTTATAATTAATATAAAAATATAATATTTTATAAGTTTGCAAAATTAGCAATATATACCCTTGGTTTATAAACTTTTACAAGTTTAGTCCTTTATATAAAAAGTATATATATTAAACCTTTAACTTTGAAACTTGGTAAAATAGGTCCTTATAGTTATAACTTTAAGAAAATGACATTTTCAGCCCCTTTAGTTATAAATTTCAGAAAGTTACGATATATACCCCTTGCATGGAATACTTTTGCAAAACAAGTCCAAAATGCCATGCAAGCTTATTTTAGGATTCCAAATGATATTTGCAGGTTATAGCTTATTAGTATAAGCTAAAATAAGAATTTTTAACGTAACAAAAGTTTAGAAAAAGGATCCGTTAGCAAGAAAATCAAAACGGGTCATTTTTAGGGTTTTTTATTAAAAACACATAGGTTTGAGGATTTAAAGCTTCAAACAAGAGTTCATATATGATATTAAGAGTATTATGAACATTATAATACATATTAAAAGCATATTGAACAAGATCTTAGGCTTACTTGAGCTAAAATGGGTCGAAATGGAGTTTTCGAGTTCGTACGCCTAGTAATGACTTCAAGGCTTCATTTTTCTAGATTCTTGAATTCTATTCTGAGCTTAGGGACTTCTCTTAACATTCCTGGATCTGAGTTAGAACTCCATTGACGAGTATATGAGTTTTTGAGGTGTGATTTGAAAGGAATGGGGAGTTTGGCTTATATTGGGGTCAAGAAGCCTTTGTGCCTAAGTTTTTTTAGTTTGCTTAGTGTCAAAGCTACTTAGATGATTCATGGTAGCTAGTATGATGAGTATGGAGAGCTAAGAAACTAGATTTGAAAGGTATAAGGGTGTTAGAGGTCACGGCTAGGAACAAGGGTGACAAGGAGGTTTTTGTTTGCAAGCAGCTTACAAGGAAGCGATAGAGGTGCTTGTAAGCTACTTGGGTGGCTGCTTGGTGAGTCATAGAGGTGATTGAGGTGTTAGGGTGATAGCTTAGGAGTAAAAATGGGTCAAAATGGAAAGAAAAGGGTGACGGGTTGGTTTTTCTTTCGGGTTAGGGTTTAGGGTTTTAAAATGTGAATTAGGGTTAGGATTAAGGGTAGATTAAGGTTTCAAATTAGTGTTAGGATTGGGATTAGGGCTTAGGATTAAGGTTTAGGGCTTAGTTTTAGGTTTAGGGTTTAGTTTTTAGTTGAAAGTGAAATTAGGGTTTAGGGTTTTGTTTTTAGGGTTTAGGGTTTTAGATTAGGGTTTAGGATGAATTAGGGTTTAGTTTTAAGGTTTAAAAGTCATGCATTAAGTTCTTGTACCTTATACTAAAATGGTGGTAAGAAACCAAAGTGATTTAGGAGGTAAAATGACATAGTTTGACTTTCTTGCGTTATTGATTTGTACTTTGTTCTTTATAAAGTTGTAAGTTGATTCAGGAGGGAAAATATATTCAAATGTTGTGTATTGATACTTGTACACATGCTTTAAAGGCTTGTACTTTCATTTTATATGTATACATTACATATAATTAGGATTTTGATATAAACATTAACGTTTAATGCTTGTTTTGGTATAACATTTTGAAAAGTACGTTAAATGGATAATGTACTTGGTAAAAATGATATTAGGGCATAGACTTGATATATTAGGATGTTTACATGATGTAAACATAGATATAGATGGCATTGATAGAGGTTGCGTGAGCTCGTTTACTTTAGAGATGCAAGTTACGTTGCATTATGAGATAAAGCAAAAATTTCCCTGTAAGAAGGTAATATATTTATAATAGATGGATATTACAGTACATCTAATTTAATAGATGGATATTACAGTGCATCTAATTTAATAGATGGATATTTACATTGATAAAAATTACGGGTTGTTATAGTCCCCTATCCTTACAAAAATCTCATCCCGAGATTTAATTAGATTTTAAAGAGATGCTAGAAAATAGATGAGGGTATTTGGCATGAATTTCATCTTCACATTCCCACGTAAATTTTGGTCCTCTTTTAGAGTTCCATCGTACTTTGACTATAGGAATACGACTTTGTCTTAGTTGCTTGATTTCTCGATCCATAACTTCTACTAGTTCTTCCACAAAGTTGAGTTTGTCATCGAGCCGAAGCTCTTTTATTGGAATGACAAGGGATTCATCAAATAATCGTTTCTTTAGATTAGAAATGTGGAAAGTACTATGGACATTACTGAGCTCTTCAGGAAGCTCTACTTTGTATGCCTCTGGGCCAATCTGTTCAAGGATTTTGAATGGTCTAATGTACCGAGGGTTAAGCTTTCCTCGTTTTCCGAATTGGATGACACCTTTACGAGGTGATACTTTCAACATAACAAATCTCCAACTTGAAATTCTAAAGGCTTTCGCCTTATATTGGAGTAACTTCTTTGCCGATCTCTTGCAGCTTGCAAGCGTTGTCGAATTTGCACTATCTTTTCAATGGTTTCACTTTCGACCATAGAGTGCTTCAAACGGTGCTGCCTTAATACTGGCATGATAACTGTTATTGTAAGAGAATTCCACCAGTGAAATGTGTCTTTCCCATCATTTTCTAAAGTCTATGACACAGGCTCGAAGCATGTCTTTGAGTGTTTAGATGGTTCTTTCACTTTGTCCATCGATTTCGGGATGATATGCCGTACTCATGTCTAATTGAGTACCCAAGGCACTTTGTAATGATTGTCAGAATCTGGATGTAAAATGACTGTCACGATCCGAGATGATGTATATTGGCACACCATCCTGGGAGACTATTTCTTTGATGTACAACCTGGTATGGGTTTCCATACTATCTGTCTCTCGGGTAGGTATGAAATGTGCGGATTTAGTAAGATGATCGACAATGACCCAGATTGTGTCATGTTCGCTTGATGTTTTGGGAAGTTTTGTAACAAAATCCATTGTTATTCTTTCTTATTTCCACTTAGGAATCTCCAGTTGTACCAGTAAGCTAGATGGCTTTTGACATCCTGACTTAACTCTAAAGCATGTTAAACATTTGCCAACATATTCAGCGATGATTGCCTTCATGTTAGGCCACCAATAGAGTTTCTTTAGATCCTGATACATCTTGTCAGAACCTGGGTGAATGAAATACTTTGATTTATGAGATTCATGCATGATCAAGCCCCTCAGATTACCAAAGAGTGGTAACCAGCTCCAGTTTTTGATACAACGAGTTCCGTCAGGATGAATTTCAAATGATTTGTCCATCCCTCGTAGGTTTTTGGCTTTGATATTTTCTTCCTTGATTACATCGGTTTGAGCTTCGAGGATTTGAGTTGGTAATTTTGGGTGAAGGGTCATGATCAATGATCTGATTCGGAATGGTTCCTTTTGGCTTAAGGTGTCTGCCACAACATTTGCCTTTCCAGGATGATAACAAATCTCACAATCATAATTTGCGAGCAATTCTAACCATCAGCGTTGTCTCACGTTTAATTCTTTTTGATTAAGAATATGCTGAAGACTTTTGTGATCGGTGAAAACCATATACTTTGTGCTGTAAAGATAGTGTAACGCCCTGACCCAAAAGGGTAGAAGTATTACAAATATGGTGTGACATCAAAAGCATTCATAATCATAACACAAGCATAAACAGTGGAAGTCT
>BQNB010052259.1:0-10322 GCA_026074375.1 Tanacetum coccineum
TATAGGTTATTTTGGCTAAGGGTTTGTATAAGTCTTGTCATTAACACTTAATGGGCTGCCCCGGCTTTGACCTTTGACTTTGTCGGGGTTGTCTTTGACTTTGACTTTTGACTTTGACTTTTCACTTTGACTTTTTCAAGTTCTTCCATTCCGTGCTCGGTTATGTCGTTTTTTGCTTTGTTTTTTGTCCTTTTGTCTCGGATATCCATTTCCTGCACAATATAAATGAAAACATACAAATACAATGTATTTTTGGTACTTTTTTGGTCATTTAAGTCCAGTTTTAATGGAAAATAGTATGTGTATTTAAGCACATACCAGAAGCAAAGGCATATTGACTTTATCATTATCATTTTCTGAATTCGTTTTTAAATTGTTGACAGAAATTATTTTGTAGGAAAATGAATTTTTGTCAAAAATTACCGTGCAAGCTTAATCGTCGGATTCGTCAAACGATATTCTAAAGTCAATTTCATCGTTAAGAGAACTTACCGTAGGCTCACACGAGAGTGCTGCTTCAGATGTTAATGTGTCGTTAAAGACTATAGCTGGGAATTCAGTTTCAATAGATCCGAGGTCGTGAACATCTTCATTATCCTAGATCTTACCATACGTAGCAGTCTCCTAGTTATACACCTTACCACGCCTACGAGATTTTTCTTCCTCAAGCCTGATATACTCCTCCATAGTAATGTTGGGGTTGTCCATTGTGACATGTAATAATTTTGCTAGGAAAGAAAACTTTCAAATAGCTTAATACGCCGTATTCAGTGAACTGAATACGCCGTATTGATGATGGAGTCGAATACGTTGTATTGGTTTGAAAAAAATTTATATGCCGTATTAAATAAATTGAATACGCCATATTGAGTATTCGACTCAGAAAGTTACAGTAGACAGTAATAACGCACACAAACACACAATATGCGAAATATACAATGCAAAAATCAAACTCACAAAACAAACACACAAATATGCAAATTAATCTAAACTAAACTAAAACACTAATAAAAACAAGAATTAAACAACTTCACTCCCCAGCAACGGCGCCAAAAACTTGATGTGTCGTTGTGTAGGTGTTATTTAAGTATCAAGTTTTACTATTTATTTTATGCTGACTATACCTAAAGACAACACTTTAACGGGCAATGTACCCGGTCAGATGGAGTTTCGTGGTAAGTAGGGTGTCGATCACTGAGAGCGAAAGCATTAATATCTAATCTATCAGTATTTTGAATCTCTATTAAACCTAAATAATCTATTAAGGTAAGAACCTAAGTTTAGATTCCTAATCTAATGATAAGGGGGGTTTTATCCTTAGAGACTGGTGACGGTTTTGGTGATTATCTAAGGTTTTGATGAACATGTAAAGCAATAAACACCACACACAAAGGAAGACAAGCAACGATAGAGAAGCGTTCTGTATGAACTAATGTAAGGAAAGATCGTGATTACATACCATTGAATATACCGATAAAAATTAGCTGTTATTTATTTAGTTTGAGCAATGATGTCTTATCATCGAAAGGGGCATAATCATATCTAATACCTTTAGGCGGTACTATCTTCCTTAAGAAACTAGACACGCTAATACCTGTCACAATTAGACCATCTGACATAAAGCAAGCATTATATTATTAAATTTCTATCTTAGGATCTAAGTAAATGGTGCTCTTACTAAGACCCTAAGGAGCCTCTTGAGACCTTTAACCTAGCTTACTGCTTAATGGCTCTTTATATACTAGTAGTCTACTGTTTGAGTCTTTACCAATGGAATAAGAACGTAATCGTTAATACCAAGGTCACCTTATGGCTCAACTAAGATCACTAAACTAAAGGCAACGATAGGTCAATATTTGTGATCTTATGTATCTAGATATATAAATTTCAATATGGAGAGCTATCCCGGACTCTTAGCTTACGCCCAAACAACACAGAAGTTGCAGCGCATTAAATATGTAGGACTAGACCCAGTTGAATGATAAGTCACATACTTAAGCACGTAAACGAATATAAATTAATAAACATAAACAACAATCAACGATAAATTAAGCAATCAAGATAAACAAACCAAACATTAGATCTTTATAAACATGGCTGATACCTAAAGGTATCAGCCGATAGTCATTGTAAAAATACACACGGTTTGATATATGAATGATTAAAATAAAGAAACCTTAATCGAACGCGTATTTGGTTGCGTGAAGATTACAAGAGTTTTCCTATGATCTTGAGGCTCTTTTTCGACCTTCTAGGCTCCTTTATTCGTCTCTTGGTCGACTTGGTGGTTTAGGGATTCACTTGCATACTTAAAACTGAGTTTAGGGTCGTCTATATATAGTGGTCTGGAAGTTAGTTCGATATGACATATTGAGAAGCTCAATATGGCGTATTGGATAGCTTGGCGTGGGCTCCAAGAATAAAATATTCCAAAATTCTTGCGCAGGAAATTGGATACGTCATATCCGATTTTTGGATACGGCGTATTGACCAATACGCCATATTCGATTTCTTGGATACGGAGTATTAACCAATACGGAGTATTGGGGTTTTTGGATACGGAGTATTGGCTGAAAATGTGTTTTTCTTGATTCTTGACCAAAGTATCATATATGGCGTATCAATGGCGTATTCTTCAAAGTCAGGCAATGGTCTTGAGTTCTTCAAAGTCTTCAGATACGGTGTATGCATCTAGAATGATATGGCGTATTGATGTCGAAATCAGCGACTTTCTCAAACTCTTCGTTTATGCTTCAAAATACGTCTTTTTCTCCATCTTTTGCCAACTACTCGATACTTACTACAAATAACAAATATAAATAATTAAGTATCAATTCTTGCAATAATTATACAAAATGAGTTATTTACATAGGATAAATGACGCTATAAAATAGACGTTATTTGATGTTATCATTGTAACATTTCCCATTTAATAGTCTCCATAACCCATTATCTTAGCAATATGATCATTCCCAAATTAGACGATACCCAAAAATGTACTGACAAAGTTGATGAGTTGAGAGCGATTTCCGGTCATATGCTTAGAGCATTCAGAGTCCAAATACCACAGATCTATGTGGTAACATGTAACTAATTCGCTCAATTGCTCGGTCGTGACGAGTATTCTATCATAAGCTTGGAAAGGATACACATCTCCACCACTAAAGCCAAGGAGTAACAAGTTTATAAAGGTAAATATGGGTTTTTTGTATGGAAAGGCTTACGATTGATCATTCTACAATCTTTCACCAGAATTACCACTCCAACAAGGCAGCTGAAGCACACATACACATACGAAATGCTGGGATAGACATGTGTGTTCGATCACATCCCCATTCGAATTTAACCAACAGTTAGGATGAAGACTGATATAGGGTAGGAACCTTCTAACGTTTACCAATAGTAATAAACCAACAAGGCAGCTGAGACATGCATACATGGCCGTAACGACGGAATAGACATGCACGCTCGATCACATCCTCATTCGCGTAAAACCAAAGGCTAATCATTAGGTGAGAGGGAAGTAAATTGTTGTTAAATAAAAATCAAGAAACAAATAGATTAAGACTTAAGATACAAGTTGCTAGACACTTATTTCCCTGACCGTTACCATGATAAAGACACAACTATTTACAACGTCTCGATCATTGATAAAAAACAATCAACCTAAGTTGGCATTCCCATAACGATCAACTTCCCAATCATCCCAAAACTTATACATACTTTACATGCAAGTGGCGATATGTTCCACTTTGTACAATACTCTACATCGTTGATTTTTGTCGACGTCAACTAATAAACGGAATCCTCGTGATAATTGTCCTCGTAATGCTCTTCACGAAATCAAATTATCTTCAAACTTTCTTCTCTTTCTTTTTTTTATTTTTCATTTTTTTAAACTAACTAAACCTCAAATATCGGTGTATTTATTAACCATCTTTTTATCGATCCATAATAATGTCCGATAATTCCTTCGGTATTTTCTTTTTTCTTCAGATTCACCAATAATTGTGAATGTAGTAAAATCACATGAGCTTTGACTACTAATATACATTCCTATGTTGCCAATGAGCCAAAATTTCCAAACCGCACCAAGAGAAAAAAATGACAGATACACAAACCTCAGAAAATAACAAACTTTACACTTTAAGCAACTAGCAACTGTAAATTAAAATTTAATCTAACAGGGTAGGTTAAGGTTGTAAGGGTGGTATCAAAAATAAATAGTTGGTGAATTCCTAAAGGAAGGCTCTACTGGTTGTCTAGTGATCATCACTCTAAAGATAAATTTGGAAGGGTTTAACGGAGTTAACTACCGGCGTTAGTTAGTTAATAAACAACAGTATAGGAGATTTGGTTGTAATTCCTAAGATTTACCAATTTAAACAAGTTATACCCCAATTAATTCAAATACTCATTATTATGGTCTCGAATAGATTTTACCAGCTAATTTTAAAGTCTACCACATCACCGACACACTCATATTTTGTAGAATTTAGGTTAACATTTGGAAACAAAAAGGTTAAATCCTCACAATATCTAACAAGGGTTATTGTGTGCGGGTTATGTATCAAGTAATTTCACAAAAGTATGCTTGAAATGTTTTTAAATTTGAGCATAATTTAAGCTTTTTATTGTGAAAATTTGGACAATTATTGTGAAAATTTAGACAAGTGATCATTCTAATTCCATCCCCCCACTTGAATTATACAACGTCCTCGTTGTATATATAAATCATTAAATACGGGAATTAAAAAGAATTAGAATGAGAAACTCTCCTGATTTGAGCTCGGTAGATTCTCCAATTTGCGTTTTTGAGCAAGATTTTGTGTTGAACAGCCGTCTTGAGGTTTCAAGACTCCAACACTTCAAACTTGTAGATACTTTAACCAACTTTGTCGATAACGTCCAGAAGGTCCTGTATAAATTCTCAGAAAACAAATGCAATTCTATCTCCGTGTATTCATTGGTTAGACTCGAAATATAAACCTAAAACTGTACAGAGAGTCGATACGCCAAATCCATACCCCAGGATACGCCGTATTGATACCTGTGTCGTATACGCCGTTTTCGTTTAACTAATACGTCGTATAGACTGTGCTGAAAATAAAGTCTGGATAACGTCCAGATAGTCAATATGCCGTATCCATGTGGTTTGGATACGCCGTATAGGAAATCTGGGAAGACAGACTTGATAAAAATTGAAAATACATTCCGGGCTGTCTCCCGGCAAACACTTTTGTTTACTGAATAGTCTTTAAGTTAGACTTGCCCCAATTTAATCCCATTCTTATAAAAAAATTTATGGTCGAACGGGATGCCAAATGGAACATACATATTCTTGAGTAGGAAAATGAATAACATCCCTTTGTTAAGATGATTCCAAGTCATATTAAAATTTAATCCCTTGATAAAAGTTTCAGTTTTGAAAAATTTATTAGATGTATCATGACTTGTTTCTAAAAGCTTATTTGACTCATGTGCATAGGCACCAACATCGGTATTTATTACATTAGGTGATGGCGTGATAGATAAATCCCCCGAAGAGTGTTTAATATCGACTTTATCATTATCATTGTTCGTATATGTTTTTAATTCATCAAGATAAATTACGTTAAAAGGAAATAGATCATTAAAGTTTAAAAAAATTTGTTCCTCTTCATCACATTCGGACAATGATGTTCATCTTCAAATATATTCATCGAATGTTTGAGGGTTTAAAATCAGTTCAGTTAATAAAGCTAATTTGGACGTTTGAGCATCATTGTAAACAATGGCTAGAAATTCATTCTTGAAATATTTAAAGAAGTCTAAATCATCAAAATAACTAACCGTAGGCTTTGGTGATGGAAGCAAAGGCATATTGACTTTATCATTATCATTTTCTGAATTCGTTTTTAAATTGTTGACAGAAAATTATTTTGTAGGAAAATGAGTTTTTGTCGAAAATTATCGTGCAATCTTCATCGTCGGATTCGTCAAACGATATTCTAAAGTCAATTTCATCGTTAAGAGAACTTACCGTAGGCTCACACGAGAGTGCTTCTTTAGTTGTTAACGTGTCGTTAAAGACTATAGCTGGGAATTCAGACTCAATAGATCCGAGGTCGTGAACGTCTTCATTATCCCAGATCTTACCATACGTAGCAGTTTCCTAGTTATACACCTTACCACGCCTACGAGCTTTTTCTTCCTCAAGACTGATATACTCCTCTATAGTAATGTTGGAGTTGTCCATTTTAACTTGTAATAAATTCGCTAGGAAAGAAAACTATCAAATAGCTTAATACGCCGTATTCAGTGAACAGAATATGCCATATTAATGATAGAGTCGAATACGCTGTATTGGTTTAAAAAACATTATACGCCGTATTAAATAAATTGAATACGCCATATTGAGTATTCGACTCAGAAAGTTACAGTAGACAGTAATAACGCACACAAACACACAATATGCTAAATATACAATGCAAAAATCAAACTCACAAAACAAACACACAAATATGCAAATTAGTCTAAACTAAACTAAAACACTAATAAAAACAAGAATTAAACAACTTCACTCCCCAGCAATGGCGCCAAAAACTTGATGTGTCGTTGTGTAGGTGTTATTTAAGTATCAAGTTTTTCCTATTATTTTATGCTGACTATACCATAAAACAACACTTTAACGGCAATGAACCCGTCATATGGAGTTTCATGGTAAGTAGGGTGCGAACACTGAGAGCGAAAGCCTTAATATCTAATCTAATAGTATTTAGAATCTCTATTAAACCTAAATAATCTATTAAGGTAAGAACCTAAGTTTAGATTCCTAATCTAATGATAAGGGGGGTTTTATCCTTAGAGACTGGTGACGGTTTTGGTGATTATCTAAGGTTTTGATGAACATGTAAAGCAATAAACACCACACACAAAGGAAGACAAGCAACGATAGAGAAGCGTTCTGTATGAACTAATGTAAGGAAAGATCGTGATTACATACCATTGAATATACCGATAAAAATTAGCTGTTATTTATTTAGTTTGAGCAATGATGTCTTATCATCGAAAGGGGCATAATCATATCTAATACCTTTAGGCGGTACTATCTTCCTTAAGAAACTAGACACGCTAATACCTGTCACAATTAGACCATCTGACATAAAGCAAGCATTATATTATTAAATTTCTATCTTAGGATCTAAGTAAATGGTGCTCTTACTAAGACCCTAAGGAGCCTCTTGAGACCTTTAACCTAGCTTACTGCTTAATGGAGGCTCTTTATATACTGAGTAGTCTTACTGTTTAGAGTCTTTACCAGATGGAAATGTAAACGTAATCGTTAATACCAAGGTCACCTTATGGCTCAACTAAGATCACTAAACTAAAGGTAACGATAGGTCAATATTTGTGATCTTATGTATCTAGATATATAAATTTCAATATGAGACTATCCGGGACTCTAGCTTACCCCAAAACAACACAGAAGTTGCAGCGCATTAAATATTGTTGGCTAACCCAGTTGAATGATAAGTCCACATACTTAAGCACGTAAACGAATATAAAATTAATAAACATAAAACACAAACAAACTCAACGATAAATTAGCAATCAAGATAAACAAAACCAACATGTGATCTTTATAAACATGCAGATACCTAAAAGGTATTCAGTCCCGATAGTCATTGTAAAAATACACACGCTTTGATATATGAATGATTAAAATAAAGAAACCTTAATCGAACGCGTATTTGGTTGCGTGAAGATTACAAGAGTTTTCCTATGATCTTGAGGCTCTTTTTCGACCTTCTAGGCTCCTTTATTCGTCTCTTGGATCGACTTGTGTGGTTTATGGGATTACACGTGCATACTTAAATCTGAGTTTAAGGGTCGTCTATATATATTGGTGCTGAAGTATAGTCGATAAGACATATTGTGAATAGCTCATAAAAGGCGTATTGATGAGCTTGGCGTGGGCTCCAAGAATAAAATATTACAAAATTCTTAGCAGTCAGGAAATTGGATACGTCATAATCGATTTTTGGACTACTGGTTTGACCAATACGCCTATATTCCGATTCGTTGGATAGAGTACGGAGTATTAACGAATACGAGATAGTGTGGGTTTTTGGATACGAAGTATTGGCTGAAAATGTGTTTTTTTCTGATTCTTGTACCAATTATATAATGGCTTATCAAGGCGTATTCTTCAAAGTCAGGCAATGGTCTTGAGTTCTTCAAAGTCTTTAGATACGGTGTATGCTTCTAGAATGATATGGCGTATTGATGTCGAAATCAGGCGACTTTCTCAAACTCTTCGTTTATGCTTCAAAATACGTCTTTTTTGCGTCCATCTTTTGCAGACTACTCCTCGATACTTACTACTATAATAACAAATATAAATAAATTAAGTTATCAATTCTTGCAATAATCATACAAAATGAGTTATATTTACATAGATAAATGAACGCAATGAAAAATAAACGTTATTTTTGATAGTTATCATTGTAACATTTCCATAAATAGTCTCCATAAACCCATATCGTTAAGCGGAATATGAATCGCGAGTCCTCAATTAGAAACGATACCCAATAAATGTACTGGAAAAGTTGATCGGAGTTGAGTGCGATATGTCCGTCATAAGCTTAAGCAATTCAGTGTCAAATACCACAGATCAATGTGGTAGACTCTGTCAATCGAGTTTAAATTGAAAAAGATGGAACATCAGAAAGTAGTGGATCTCCAAGATTTGTTTTGGTTCCTTAGAGTTGGAAGTTTTAGGATTCTAATAATCTTAACTTGCTACTGGGAACCTACAAATCTTTGTTGCTTTTTGTTCTCACTCTGTAAACTAAGATTCCTTGAGTTGGTGTAGCTACTTTTTTGGTAGAGGTTTCCTTAAGAGGCTCTTCTTTAGTGGAGGTGATCCTAGTTAAAGGGCACTTATTTCTAACTATAGTGAAGGTCCTACCTGTAGGTTTCCAACTATATCCAATTTCCCTAAACACTTTACCCGTAGGTTTCCATACTTTTCTCATTTTATTTCTTTTAGATTTAGATTTAGAACGCACATTCACATAATTCACATAATCAATAACACACATATCATGATTAACATCAAACAAACATTTGTTACATATAGCACAAATAGATTCAAACTTAGCATTTCTCACAGAATGCTTAACATGTGCATTACTGATAGGTTCAGAAACAGAATCCCTCTTATTCAAACTAGATTTAACTTTCCTAGGGTATTCTTCTACTTTATTCTTCTGATTGCTACTTGGTGGTCGCGTGATCCGATTGTTCTTTGTATTGCCTGAAGGCTTTGATCCGCTAGCACTAGTAGTAGGTTTTACTCTTATAAAAGTCAACAAAGGCTTGTTAGAATCTTTGGTTTTAAAAGAATCAGTCTGCTTGGGAATGTTGCTTGAAGATGTATCAGGTTCAGCAAACCTAACCTTTTTGTCCTTGTTCATTAGTGTGACAACAACTAATTTCTCACAAGGTTTCGTTAAACTAGGGCATGTCTTAGAGACATAGACTAACAATTCTTGAACGTGTTTTGTAAACATGCAAGCAGATTCTAATAAAGGTTCACTAGGATTTAGTTTTCTAGCGCATTCTACAAGTCCATGAAGGGTGTCAGTATTTTCTATAGTCTTCTCAAGATAAACCACATGGGCATCCCTATTGTTCTTAAGTCTATGAGAAATAGGTTCTATGTCTAGCTTGAACATTCATGGAGCAATAGTGGTACTAGGTTTTGAAACAGCAGTATCGACATTATCTTTCCCTTTAAGTTTCCTTAATTCATTTTTCAATGCTGCAATAGCAAAAACCTTTTCTTGAAGTTGAGCATTTAAATCTGAATTTTCAACAGACTTTGCATTGATTTGAGCAATTAAAGAGTCACAATGTTCTTTTGATTGAACACGTGTCTTTCTAATTGAGTCAAATTGGTCTTTGTAAATTGATTTCAAATGCTCTCGTTCTTTTCTTAAATTTTCATTTTCAGAAAGTAATTTTGCCACACTATGCTCCAACTCAATGTTTATCGTATCAATCTCATCAATGTCTTTCTTTACATTTTCCACACTATATTTTCCACTCAAAGATTTAATCCTATTATGACCGTGTCCTTTTCTTGTGACTGAGCTTTCAATTCATTTAATTCAAATAATTGATTAAATGTAGAAGCATTTTGGGTTTCACGAAAATTGTCTTTTTGAAAAATTTCTTGATTGAGTTGAGTTGTTAATTCCAAAGAAATGCAATGCTTTTCGAGTGTTGAAAAACTTTTCTAAAAGTTTATCGTAAACATCTTTTCCATTCATCAC
>BQNB010052259.1:14618-28921 GCA_026074375.1 Tanacetum coccineum
ACTAACGAGGAAATGCCACATCTTCCAACAGCATCAATATTTTGTTGAAAATACGGGTACGTATCATTCAAATCTCGAACAATCCGATTGAATAGTTTTTGTCGCATTCGAAATTGTTTACGGAATTGATTTGGGGTGTACATTGGTTGTTCAACGAAGTAAGCCGCCACTAAACGATCATGAACACCGGGACGATCTCTAACAATCGGGTTGCGTCGGATTATTGGTGTTGTAGAAGTGAAAGCTAGTAAAAGCGTAGCGTCATCTTTAAAAAACCCGAACACTAAACTATTAACTTCATCTTCTTCATCCGTATCATTAATAAAGAATTGATCGGAATTCATTTGTTTGATTTGAAAAATAAAATAAAAAGGAAGAAATATATGTTGTTGGTGTGGTTGTAGAGAAAGTATATGAAAAACTAGCTTCAAGGCCCGTCCGATAAGCGACTAGCTTTAACATTATTTTTTAAAATACAAAATGTTAAATAATCGAATACTAAAAACGAATAGGTAAAGTCGAAAATGTCATTGCCAAAATTCAGAAAGGAAAATTAATTAACATTGATTGTTAAAAAATAAGAAAAATAAAAAAATAAGAATACACATATAGTTGATGAAAGACTTATTAAAAATCTAAAAGTACAATTTTAGAGATTTCTCGAAGAACATCCTTAAATGTGCATCTTCATAATCCATAGCCTCAAAATTCTCCTCGTCGCTGTAAAATGGATCATCATAGCATTGATCTTCAAATAAATTAAGATGCAATATGAAATATATGGAGTAAGATATTATACTTTCGTCGTGCACTTGTTATTTATACTGGGGTTTGTTTATGTTTTTGGGTAGGGGTTTGCATTTTGTTAGTGGTATTTGTGTGGGGGGTGGGTATGGAGTGGGATTTGTGTGTCATTACTTGTGTTGTTTGGTGTGTGGTTTAGATATGAGTTATGGAGGGGCAAGCTTGTGGGATGGTGTGTTGGGGGTGGGGTGAGTTGCGGGATTGTGGGGTGGGGTGGGAGGATGGGGGGGGGGAGGGTGGGGGGAAGTTTTGGAAGGGTGGGTTGTGGAGCGGGGGCTGGGGCAGGTTAGGGTTGTGGGTGAGGAGCGGAGGTCAAGTGGGTGGGAGGGGGGGGGGGGGTGGATGTGATGTGTGGGGTGTTAGGAGGGTGGGGGACGGGTTGGGGGGGATGTTGGGTGTGTGGAACGGGTTACTTGTTGGGGGGGGGGCGGGGGTGGATGGTTGGTTTTTTCATATTTTTCTATCTTTTTTTTTTTTTTTTATTTTGTTATTTGTGGTTCCATATGTGTTATATGTATTGTTTTTTAGTTTTTTTTTTTTTATTGATTGGTAATTTTGTTTTTATTTATTATTTTTTTTCTTTTTTTTTTTCATTATTTTTTGGGTTTTTTTTTGTATTTTAATACTTTTTTTTTATTTTATTTCGTAATTCTATTTTTTTCCAGTATACACAAGTGAATGGGATTCTATTGTACAAAACTCAACTGGTGTCACGCTCAAACATTAGCTAACAACGGGTGACAATAGGGATAGTAAATGTTTTAATTTAAACAATTAGCCAAAAACTTTTAGTGCGAACAGTTACCTTTCAAAAGCAATTAGATATGGAACTTTCGTAATAAGTTTATACCATGGCTTAGAGTTTATGGAACTTTCGTAATGAGTCCATTTTTGGTGATGAAAAACCAAAGAAGTCTCTCCTGTTTGATTCTATAGTTTCTCTTTATTACTTATGGCTTACTAGTAGAAGTAAGAAGTATTTTGTTAGTTGGATAGGTTTCTTATCTGATCCTATTGCAGCTTTGAATTGATGTACTTGATTTTTTGCTACCTTCTTGCTACTTTTTTGGGTGAATATAGTTCTTGTGGCTCTTTGGGTTGGGGTGATGGCTTTGCCGAAGCTCTTATCTTTAGGGTCCTTTTTGCTGGTAAAAAAAAGCAATTAGATATGACTTAGGGCTAATGACTTAAAAAGTCATCTAACTTGACACTTTTTGTCTTTATGTATGACCATCTTCATTTTTTCCTATTTTGTCAATCAACTTTCAAAGTCGATTTGATGTGTATTGTATGATTATTTTTGTCATGTAAAATGACCATTTTACCCTTCGAAAATTGAAAAATGTAAGGGTAAAATGGTCACAAAATACACACAATGATCGACTTTTGAAAGTTTGATGACAGAATAGGAAAGAAAAAAGATGGCTACACACAAAGACAAAAAGTGTCAAGTTAGATGACTTTTTAAGTCATTAGCCCTATGACTTATTACAAAACAGTGAACACTATTACACTATGTCAACGGTTCTTACCTTGATTGTACTCCATTTGTGATCCTTCAAGAATCTTTCAGTTGTCCATAATTTGAATTTCATGCCCCTTGACTATGACAATAGTATGAGTGTTGTATTAGAAACATGGCTTAAAGTCTGCAAGTAACACACAGAAACCGCAATTACTTACTACAAAACCAATTATATTTGAGTTGATAACAAAGTTGAGAATACTTAAAATCAGTTTATGTTTAGACCATTCCATATTGAAAGTGATTTATTTTTATCATATTTTATGTATGGCCATCCATGAAAAATTAAAACTAAAGGTATAATGTTCCAAATAATTATAAACATTGCAATTTTGTAAAAAGTGATCGATTGAGGCCGTGTTCAAATGAATATATAGATCAGAACAATAATTGACCTTCCAAATCCATTTGAAATCAGTTAATATGTCCATGTAATCCTTTAACAAAACAAAGCCACTAATAAGACCCTACCACATATATTTACTTGAAATTTTTGGTTAGATTACACAAGGTTACTTTTACTTTTACGATATGAAACCCATTTGAGTCGTTTTGAATTTACTAGGGAGAGTGTGTTGCATACTTTCAAACCATTAGTCCATAAAATATGGACCCATTTGACTAAATCTATAATATTGAATTTACCGAGTAGTCAACCTTTATAAGCTCACATACGCTCATGACAAAAGTATAATTTCATACCCAAGTACCACAGAATAAACACTCTTTTTTTGTCAGGGCACTAAGTTCTTATTTGGTTAATCAATTGTAATAAAACAAGTGATGAGGTATAGTCTCCCTCGGAACTTCCAGAGAAGAATTGTAGCTTGAATACCTCTGCCAAACTAGCACGGGCCAAACCGGATAAGTACTCCGGAGAAGCTGGCATGTCGAAGGACATGTTAGGTCCGGAGTAACCGGGAGACCTCCGGAGAAGCTGGTGTGTCAAAGAACTAGCCAGGTCTAGAGTCATTAGCCCCGTCCTAGCACAGCGGTATCAAAGGACAACCCAACAAAGGTATAGTCCTTACCAAGGAACACTGTCCTTAGAATGACACGTGGCCGATAATAGTACCAAGGAAAAGCCTCATGGTTATGTCTTGTAGTGAACCCCAAACAGTATAAAGAAGGGAGCTCGTTTCCCTAAGCTGGGACATAACACCTACTCCGGACCACATTTTATATATTCTCCATAATTCTCTCATATCACCATACTTACTCTTACGCCTGAGTTGGTCTCGGATTACCACCCGTGGAGAGCTAACGGTGTTCTCTCTTATTTTCAGCTAGAGTACACAGGAGTTCACTCTGAAGTAGCTGAGCTGATTCATCAACGTTAAGGTCTCTTTTACCAAGCTCAAGAAACCCACGAGAACAATGTTGAATCAGCAAGTAATAGAAGTGGTAGGTTCCCGAGGGACAGAGATGGAGAGACGTGGAATGGAAACCCCAAAAAGGGCCCACCGAACCAATTCTCAGACCCTAAACAACCCCTTCCTTCTACGAATTTCATTAAGGAAAATTGACGTATTGAGAATCAATGATTAAGGAGCTGGCCTATCACAGCTAAGGCAAAGGCAACACAAGAAACTACATTTACGTGACTCTGAAAAGAAACTCCGGTAGTGTCAATGACAAGTGCTTTACGATTCGATTCTCTCTTGAGTTCCCACGCACGTCTAACACGCGTGGTTAAAACCCATTCCACCTGGTAAAGGTCAGAAGGGTTCTCCAAATACAAAAAAGAACCATCCACGCCTGTCCGAGAAGCGTCAAATCAAAAAAGGTTAGAGGAACGAAGCCAAACTAAGAAAAGAGCCAGAAGGAAGAAATCCAAACCCATAGAAAGAAGGTCAGAATACCAAGAAACAAGCACAGACTCATAGTACGATGAAGGTTCGAAAGATACTAGTGAAGATTTTAATTCTCCTTATAAAAGACCAAAACCCACTCCTTTTACCCCAAGAATCACTCGTTTCAAATACCACCGGAGGGCCAAGCTCCCTAAAATCATCAGGGTTTATGAAGTAAACAAAGATCCGGAGGATCATTTAAGCATCTTCTAAGCTGCAACTGAACAAGAGGAACGGCCGATGTCCATCCGGTGCAAAATGTTTTGCCAAACCTTAGGTGAAGCGGCAAGGAACTGGTTTCGCCAAATGTGTGAATAGTTTTGAAGAGTTAAGCTAGAAGTTCTTGGAAGAATTTCACAGCAAAAAAGATATTCCAAAGACCCCACAGAGATTCACGGCATCAAGAGGAGACAGAACGAGAGCTTGCAAAATTTTATGGATCGGTTCAAGTCCGAAAGTTCGCATAAAAAAGGGGTTCCCCCAGTTCTACGCATCTCAGCTTTCATGCATGGCCATGGCCATTTAGAACTTGCAAAAAAGCTCAATGACAAAATTCCCAAGATGGTGGATGAACTATTTGAAAGGGTCAGAGCTTTCATTCCAAGAGACATGGCTTCAGGTCCGGCAGAGATGGTCCGTCCCTTTCAGGAAGATAAAGAAAACACTCGTCTAGCCTGGTCCGGAGGACAAGAGAAGGCAAGAAATAGGAATGGACCGAGAGAGGTGCTAAGAAATATGGGAGTGTATACACCCTATCCCAGAAGGGATACTTTCACTCCACTCACAAAAACTTCAAAGGAAATCTTAGCCATGAAAGGAATAAGTTTCTCAGAACCACCACCCTTGATTGGAATTCCGGAAAAGCAAAACCTGAACAAATTATGTGATTACCACGAGGATAGGGTACACAATACTGATTGTTATCAGTTGAAAAAGCAGATTGAAGAAGTTGTAGCATTACGAAAGTTAGCTCACCTGGTAAGGGATATCCGCTGGAGCAACCAGAAAAGTAGAAATCAAAGAAGGAACGATGTGAAGGTCATAAACATGATAGCTGGGGGAAGAAACCGTAAAAGACCTTATGAAGAAGAAAGATCAGGCTTGACAGAGGAGCTCACCTTCTCGGAACAGCCTGACGGGCGAACCCATTGTACTGGAAGGAATGATAGAAGGTCACCAAATCTGAAGGATTCACGTGGATAGTGAAAGCTCATCAAAAATTATGTACGAACATTGTTTCAGGAGCTTCAACACTAACTTCTAGTCCAGGCTAATAAAGTGTAAAGCTTCGTTGGTAGGGTTCTCAAGCGAAACATATTACCCTTTAGGGTTGATAGACCTATGGGTAACCATAGGAGAGGCAGGAAGGAACAAAACAGTGCTCATGGAATTTGCAATAGTTAAGTGTCGCTCACCATATAACGTCCTGATAGGGAGAACCGGAATGAGAAGCCTTGGAGAGGTAGTCTTAAACCATTCACTCCATAATCAAGTTCCCAATGGACCAGGGAGTCTTCATAATGGAAACAAGCGAGGAAGCCCTGTGGGAGTGCAGGCAATTGGAAAAAATGCTGGGCTCGTGGAAAGAAACATAATGGCGTCATCACATGGAACAAATGTCAATAATACGGGAGCAAGCACTGCTGCGAACAAGGAACAACCCTAGACAGAGGTCTGGTAAAGAACCGATACTCCTGGAAAAAGGGGAAGAGGAAGAAAGCATGATAGGAAAAATAGCGATCTGCATCATGTTGCCAGTCAATTGTAAGCAGCAGCTAATAGACGTCCTACGGAAGAATGTGGACGTGTTTGCATGGGTAGGATCACAAAGTACAACCGTACCACGATTCGTTATAGAGCATCAACTAAAAGCATACCCCCTGGCCAAACCGGTGATTCATAAATAAACGACCAATGACTCTAGACAAAAGACAAGCGTTGAAGGAAATAGTATCTGTCACACCCCCAAAATATCAGAGTATAATGGCAACCGAGGGCGTGTGACTTCATGATTATCATACTTCTAAGCAAAGCAGAACGACCTCTATATGAGACGTTTTAAGAAAATTGATCACTTGAATTAGGAAATAATAAATTGTTTAAACATTCAGCGAAAGCATAAAAATAGACAGTACGACATCGTTTTTAAATAGTACAAGTGATCTTCAGATAACGGGAAATGACTGCAATGCATGAGACTTCATATAGCATCTTCGTTCTTAATACCTGAGAAAACATTGCTAAAGTGTCAACATAAAGTTGGTGAGTTCATAGGTTTGTTTAAGCAGAAAGATGTAGTGTTTATGAATCACAAGATTTCATCCACATATGACAATATAACAGATACAAAGTCATATAAATTGCATTACTATTGTCTAAGCTCATGACACCGAAGCGTTAACATATACCAACAATGGATGATTGCCCTTGCAGGTGTCTAACCTGGGACACCCGTGATCTGACTCAAATGAAACTGTGTTTGCTTGACTAATGTCAGTCCAAGACAAATAGGGACGTCAATCCTGATAGATCTATCCATAACATTCGCGCTTATAAGTAATTAACGGTTCATGACAAATCTGAGTTTACATCTAAAAAAATATAAACATTATTTGTAGTTACTAAGTTTATATATTTTATTATCGCGTTTATTTATTTACATCGTAGCCGTTAATTAATTGGTGCAATTATCGATTTTATACATCACGGTTCGCTCGACTCGTTTAATTAATTATTAAAGATTATTAATTTACAATTAATACCCTTAAGTTTCAAAATAGCGGATTTTAGTCCCTCTATTTTCTAAATTAAGTAAATTACCCAATTAGCCTTCTAAACTTTCATGTAATCGTTTTTAATCCCTTGACTTTCCAAATAGTAGTATATATAATATATACAACTTTTATATTTTAAATTCTTTTACTCTTATAACCTTTCAGGTTTAAAACCCGAATAGCTTTGAATTTTTTTTTTGTGTTAAATAAGTTTTATAAGCCGTGCTAAGATTAGTTACCCATTTAAAACTCGGTTTCGTTGTCACCCATTTCTAAGTCATCGAAAAGTATCATTTAAATTCCCCCTTATCGAAGTAACCATTTGGCTCGTTAAAGACTTTCCCAACCCATTTGGATTTGGCTGGGACGACCCAAAAGTTCGAAAGTACGCGGGTTCTAATACCCCTTTACGTCCCAAAATCTTATGAATTGCATGCATGTTTAGAAAATATTATATGTAGAGTTTCTATAAAATACAAATACTCATGTGGCCTACAACTGCTTCCATTTCTTTTCTGTTTCCTGATTTCTGTCGAACCCAAACAGTGGGTTGACTGCCACTGTTGTGGCTTTCGTCTCTCACCCACGCACCCTTTAATATTTACCATTTGGTTTTCTTCTTCCCCTACATTGTATACGTACGCATGTATAACTAAATTTCCATTAAACTTGCATGATTCCAAGTTTTATGGTTAGACACGAGGTGTATAAAGGTCGAACTGAAGGTGTGGCTGTGATTTTCACAACCCATTTGGCTGCAATAGTAGTAGTAGCTGCTACGAGGCCCATGGTTTCAACAGTGGTAACAGACCACCGTGGGCACGAACCAACAGTAGCAGTAGCCTGGGCACGAAACAACGAGCACAATGTGCTCGTCTTTACCAAAACCATGTGATGTACCATCAATGAGCAAAAGGCTCGCTGTGGTTAGTCACGAGTTACTGGCTTACGACCATGGCAGTGAGGCCTCATTTTAAGGGTCCTATGCAAATTTACGTAAAACCCTAGCATCCCCGTGTCCTTAGTGAGCCAACGTTTACTATCATGTATACGTTTAAAGTTTGATAAAGTTTCCTTGTTACTCGTTTGTCATCAATGGTATACTTACATTTGCCTCCCACCGTCTATATTTTACGCATTGATCGACGAAGGGTTTTTTTATATGTACACGAATATGAGAATCACGCATGGGGTGTACCATGCGTGTCATGTATTTGCCATGCAACACCGAGACCTTCGTCTAGCTTGCCAAGGCTAAACGTGCCTTGGTTTTGGGTCATACTTAGGATTAAAATATGAGTGTCATAATAAAGCTAGGTGTAAAGCCACGAGGACGACTTACCGAAGTCCAAGCTTGCTAATGATGAGGAAGGTGATGGTGGTAAGAAGCTCGAACCACACTTGGTTGCTACTCCTTTTTAAACCGACGCCCCTTTGGCTCTTGACCTCAAACAAAAACTTCCGCACTCGAGACGCGTATTTTTAATCTTGTTTTCAAGACCTTAGCATGTCGCTTTAGTAAAGGGTGCATGTAAGGTCTTATTATACTCAAATTATCACACTTCGGTTTATCTGAAATATTTGCATGTGAAATGGCACTCCACACCACTATTGCACCATAGTGTTTAAATTACTAAATACTGTTTTGTCATCATTGACTATTCCCAATACTATTTGGAGAATCCATACTGTTTCTGACTTTCCTTAGTGAAATGTATCAGATTTTGAGCGACTATCCATTCTTGTGGAGTTTTGAAAAGTGATAAAAATTAGTAGGGTAGTGTGTAAGTGTGAATGGATGACTGGTGATTGTTAACATTATCAATTACTTTGGTTCTTAATATGTATATGTATAGTATATATATATAATATATTATAAATAGTATATAGATATATATATAATATATATTAATATATGAGTATTAATAAATATATATATATATTTATTCTATTTTTTGAATTCGAGATCTTAATAGGTGTCATTGTTATAAAATTGAATGTAGATGGCTTTATAAAGTGATACAAGTGAATGGCTTCGTTTCACAATGTGAATTAAGTATGGTTTTTATCGTTACGCGTTCTAAAATATCCTTTTAGACACAAGGACAATAATGGTGATGTTCGCGTGTTAATTAAACTTTTCATGACAAGGAGTAATGCATGACGATCATAAAAGGCTTATCGTTGAGATTAACGGTAAATTTGCAAACTTGCAGTACATAGCTTTTACTTAACGAAAAGAGAATCTAGATTCTTTCTACGGGGTGCCACAGGCTCCCCAGGTTAGAAGATTTCATCCCGAAATAAAGACATTGTGGTAGATCGTGGGTTTGTAAATAGGTGAGGGTATTTCTCCTTGAACTGGTCTTCGTGTTCCCAAGTGTATTATGGGCCTCTACGTGCATTCCAACGAACTTTAAGGATAGGTATACGGCTTCGTTGAGTTCTGCTTACCACACATGTCCCCATAACCTCTACGGGTTCTTCAACGAAATTGAGTTTGTCGTCGAGTTGGATTTCCTCCAAGGGAATAGCGAGTGTGTCATCGGACAAACATTTCTTTAAGTTGCAGACGTGGAACACAATTAGTTTACTGACTTAGTCTTGAGGCAATTCCAAATGGTAAGCACTGGCCCAATCCTTTCTATAATTTGGAAGGGTCTAATATAACGAGGGTTTAGTTTTCCACGTTTTCCGAATCGCATTACACCCTTCCAGGGCGCGACCTTGAGCATAACCTTATCTCAAACTTCAAATTCAAGGGGGCTACGCCTCTTGTCAGCATAGCTCTTTTGTCGATCATGTGCAGCCTGCATACGATCCCTAATCTTGAAAATCTTTTCCGTAGTCTCGTGAATAATCTATGGTCCCAGGAGTTATGCCTCTCTAACTTTAGCCCAACAAACAGGTGAACGACACTTCCTACCGTAAAGTGCTTACCGAAACGTGCAGCTTGAAATGCTCCTGTGAAACTATATATTGTACGAGAATTCTACCAAGGGTAGATGTCTATCCCAACCATTCCTGAAGTCAATTACGCAGGCTCTTAGCATGTCCTCTAATGTTTGAATGGTTCTCTCACTCTGACCATCGGTCTGAGGGTGATAAGCAGTGCTCAGGTTCAACTGCGTACCCAATGCTTTATGCAAGATGTGCCAAACTCTCGAAGTGAAATGGCCTACCACGATCAGCAGATGAAATGACACCGGTTATTCCATATACTTGCACTACTCTCCTTCATGTATAGGCCGTGAGTCTAATTTTTTTCTGTCGAATCCGTCTCCCTCATTGGCAAAAGTGCGCAGACACTTGGTAAAGACGATCAACAACATGACACCGAAATCGAATCGCAATTCTGCTGCCGTTTTGCGGGTAGGTCTTGGTGATTGAATCTATTGTTATCTTCTCCCACTTCCATTATGGTATATCGGTTTGGGACCAATAAACACGGAGGGCCCTGAAGTTCAGCCTTAACCTTAGCACAATCAGGCAACTTGCTGCATATAGTGTGCAATTTCAGCCTTCATGTGTCGCCACCAATTATAACATCTTCATGTCATGGTACATCTTGTCGAATTCGGGATGAATAGAATACTTTTACTTATGCGACTCGTGCATAATCAAAGATCTTGTGTCACCGTAACACGGTAGCCAACTTCTATTATCCAAAACTTAAGTCTCCATCACGCGGGTTTACTACTGCTTTAGCATGCCACTAATATCTTATGCCTCAATGTTCTCGATCTTGACTGCTTCTCTTTGGGCCTCCAGGATTCGTGACGGAAGGTCCAAGCCAATGGTCACAACCAAGACTGTTACTCGTAACGGTTTGATCCTTTCCTTTCGACTCAAAGCATCTGCTACAACATTTGCTTTCCCCGGGTGGTAACGAATTTGTGCAATCGTATTCGCTTAGGAGCTCTATCCATGGAGAGCGCTTGCCTCAACATGATTCTTTTTACGTTTAAGATATTTGGTAGGCTCTTATAATCAGTGAACACCACACATTTTGTTGCATATAAATAAGTGAACTCTCAGATCTTTAGACGAACACTACCGGTCCTAACTCTATATCATAGCAGGTGTAAGTTCTTCTCATAAATTCTCATTTCTGAATGTAGTAGACTCCAATGCATATCATAGCCAAGCATCTAATTCACCTAAGAAAAACATGCTTAAAAGTGTCAACATAAAGTTGGTGCGCTCATAGAGTTTTGTAAGATAAATGTAAATGTTGAAATCTAAAGATTTATAAAGTATGCATGACCAATTCAATTCCTATAATTGTCTTAAAAATGTAAGTGTAAATGTAGAACCGAAAAAGTATAGTGTCTACTGCTTCACCACAGTATAATGAAAAATGTTTAGTAATCAGTAATGTTCAACAAAGTAGTGTGGACCACAAGATTTTCAAAATGTATGTGACTACTGTAACAGATACATTATCGCATAAAATGTATCTACTGTTGCGCTAAGCTCATGACACCGAAACTAATTTATGTAGCATATAATATGCCAAGTGTATTCTGCCCTACCAATGTCTGACCAAGACACCCAATGAGATTTGACATGGTATATATCCGTTTATCGGGATCCCCGTGGGTAGTGAGCGCTACTCACCCGGATAGGGATAGTTAGTCCCAATAGATCTATTTCACGCTTACTTAACCAGTACAGTCGGTCAAGAAATTGACGTTTCATGATAGTTCGGGCAAGAGGGTGGTCTAATCGTTACTTATGCAACACGTAAACAGGAGATGATAACCAAAAACACTTGTGTCCAATGAAGAAATAACCATTGTATTTATAAACAGCTTTAAATACTTAAATTCATAAGTAGAAAGAGTGTGATATCAATCAAGTAACCGAGTTTGTAATTGGTATGTAAACAATTTTGTAAACGTGTATGTAACCAAGTTATGAAGTCAAGTATGCAATCAAGTATCTAAAAGAGATTGTAAATGAATGTGTAAACAAATTGTAATGAGCACGTATTCTCCAGCGAGATTTGTAAAGTAATTGTAAAACAAGTGAAAGAGGGGCTATAAACTCACCTTGAGCATAATGGTATAAATATCGAGAATAAACGTCGAGAACTCGAGAGAAATCCTAGAAGCAAAATAAAGTCGCGTCTTAGGATTTATAAATATTACACGAATAAATATGGACAAGTTTTTATAAAAATAAATTTATATCGATTATGATATTTGAGACGTACATCTTTTAAATATAATTATGTTTAAGACAAAATAACGAGACTATAATTTCAGACTAGTTTTAAAGAGCATAAAATGGACATGGGCCAAACATGTTACTTGAAAATACTATAGTTTTTATTTGTAACTAGCTTTATAATTCAGGGACTGAAAATGTAAACTAGTATTTGAGACCCCACGAGTAATATAACTTAGATCTTTATGTCACTTTAATTTACATGCATGGTCTCACCACTGTATGTGTATTATTGCAAATCAATATTCTTCTAGTTCACTTTAGTTTATTATACTACCACAATCATATGATTATTAAATTCATATATTATGAACATGGCTTGTACGCCCGGACTATAAATTTTGATAAAACTAGTTCACTCAATTTTGTTATACTCTTGGGAAAATAATGACCTCTTTTATAAGCTTTTAAATCAGATTAAGCAATGTAATTTAAGATGTACGTCAATTTGAGGTAGAAATATTAAGATCCACAAATAAAATATGAACATGATTCTTGGTTTTACCTCCGATCCAAAGAGACAGTTCTAGATCAAAACAACCACGAGTATGAACACTGGTTTGAACACGAACACTAGATCGTATGAACTATAACTGCCCGCGAACAAACTTGAAACTTCAATGAATGCACACGTCTAATGACTTACGTATGGAACGTATAGAACAAACCAAGCACGAACCGGAAACTAGAACGCAACAAAAACTTCTTACCCGAACATGAACTAATCGTATTCAACCAAAACCGGAACACCAAACACGGACATAAGAAACTAAGGAACCAAAACTTAATGCCTGATCACTCTTGCAAACTATAGGACGTGAAGTTAACAAATTATGGGGAACCCGTCTCCATGTCATTTTAGGTTTTGTGTTTAAATATAGGAGAAGAGCATTTATATTTGCGTGCTAACTGTAGGTGTTGTGAAAATCGGTTCTTGCGGACGCCAACTTGACTTGAACGATTACGACAAGATCGCGAACACTCACTTCCTTTTATATGAACACGCACTGAAACTCAACCCAGCCTTGAATGTCAACGTGTTCCATGCACCGTGCATATTCGTGAAACAAAAAAAAACTCGAACATGAACACAGATCTGTCATATTCAAACCGAATAGGAACTCCAAATATGAACATGCGACACCAAGTGGTCTGATCATGAACCTGTTTTAACCCCAAACAAACTTGAGTAGTGCGTGTCGGACGTGAACTAAAACCCCGATTATACATGACCGTCTCTTTCTTTCTCTTCCTCACGTTAGTGATGATGAGTGAATCGAAAAACCAGTGAAACACCACAAGGAACCAAGATGATAAGTGTTTATGTGTGACTTGTGTTTGTTGCTTACTGCTTTTGTAAAAGAGGAGTGAAGTGTAGGCTTAATGTTTATAGTCCATACAAGTAAGGCATGTATATTAAATTAATACTAGGGAACACATAGGATTAGAGATTGAAATGACTCAAGCCAGCATGCTTGCTTGTTTCCTTATTTTATGCCATGAGCTATGGCTACGAGAGGGGACAAATGTGATTTTCTACATGGAGGGTAAAGGACATAGTAGTTTAGGTTTTATTTGCACATGTTAAATGTGTCTGTTAGTTTTACTTTAGTGCTAGTATTTATACTACTAGAATTTGTAAAAACCACCAATCAAAACCATTAAAGGGTTAAGCATAAGGGATGGTTTTGAGATAGGGTTAGGGCATGGTTTTGGAGTTTTAATATTACTAGGTGCAAGAAAAGAGATGGCATGTAGTAAGAGGACTTGTCTTGTGTAAGATGGATGTGACCTAATAAGGTAAGCATGCACTTTATTGTCCTTCTTTTCCTTTGAATCAGCCGAACAAACACCCTTTCATAGGACAAGGATGAATTATTGAACTGGTGTATGTAAAAGGGATTATCCATGGGGTAAAACATAATGTAGTTTAGTAGGTAGTGGGATTTACTTGATTTAATTTGGAATATGTTTGTGTTTGATGCATAGAACCTGATGTATATGACCTTTAATAATAAGTTTTATAAAAAATTTGATAATAAGTATAATAGTGGGTATTGGTTAAAGTATAGATGGGTTTATAGGTTCCCATGCATGCATGAATGTGTTTTATTG
>BQNB010052259.1:29997-40585 GCA_026074375.1 Tanacetum coccineum
GCTGATGAACGAAGGCAGATGATGCTTAGTCAGATATTGTCATCTCAAGCACGTGAAAGGCGTAAGTAGTCTTGCATAAACTTTTTATAATATTTTTCCAGGATAATATGTGTTCTCTTTTGATTTGAGAGGTCTTTTGCTATCAACGTAGAACATGTTTTTTCTTTATTTTATTCGCTCTAGCATTCGAGTTTTGCAGGTTTCTTTTTCTAATCTGTGTTATGGTATTGGTAGTTGCCGAATTATTTTGGATGCACAAAAAATTAGGGGTGAGCAGAAGAAACCGAAAAAACCGAAAACCAAAAAAACCGAACCGAAAAAACCGACCGAAACTAGAAACCGATGGTTCGGTTTTTAATTTTTCAAAAACCGAAAAATTTCGGTTCGGTTTCGGTTTTTGTTCAAAAACCGAACCGTAAAAACCGAACCGAACCGAACCAAACCAGTTTTATAATAATATATAATTAATATAATATAAATAAATAAATGATAACTAAAAATTTTAAATTTATATTTATTTTATGGATGAAATTATTATAATATATATTATCTTAATGTTTATATATATGTTTGTCGTGTACGTGTGTTTACTTGACAATATATCGTTACAATGACAATGATCATACTATGTGTATTTTCACATGCATGTGTGTGTCTCTCATTTATATGTGTATAATTGTAAAAATTTGTGTAAACATTATTAGGCTCATATTGACAAAAAAAAATTAAAAAAATAACCAATTTTCTACGTAAAATCAAATGTTATTAATAAATTTAGCAAAAACCAATTTAAACGTTTGAAACCGAAAAAAACTAAAGAAATCCAGAAAAACCAGAACCGCAAAAATCCGAGAAGAACCGAAAACAAAATACGGAACCGCCAAAATGAGCTGGTTTCAGTTTTTGGTTTTATAAAAACCGAATATTTCGGTTCGGCTTTGGTTTTATCGAAAAACCGACCCAAACCGAACCGTGCACACCCCTACCTGTGGAATTAGAAACATTTGTGTTAGCCTTAGAATCTGTTGTTTTTGTTTCTTGCTTGGTTATCTTATACATTCCTCTTGAAATTACATTCTCATTGTGTTTTTGACTTTTTTCGGGTTTGGGTGTAGACTGTGAAGTGACTGGTTTTGACCTATCTGATTTTACCTTAGTGTTTGACACATTCGTAGCCTTGTTTGCTAGGTTTTTGTTGAACGGTGTTACACATGAACGTTTTCCTAAGGTCTCAGATGAGTCAAACTTAGTGTTTACATTCTTCCCTTTTCTCGATTGTCTTAAGCTTACTCTTAAGCTCAAAGATTGTCATCAAAAGATCTTGATTTTGAGCACGAACATCAGCACAAGTGTAGGTCCAAAGTCTTGGATCTGTTGAGCCTTTTGTAAGACAATAGCTAACTTGAATAAATCCAAATCAACTATGTGAGAGACACTGACTATGAATACTAAATGTTATTGCGGAATCTTAACACAAGTACTAAGAAGAACACAATGTATACTATGAATACTATTTTTTATTGATTGAATTTCAATCTCCTATTAAACATTGTGCCGTAGGGTTCCTTTTATATACCAAGGAAACCCAAATGGCTTTACAAAACGTGTGAAAAGATAATACATATCTTTTCCTAATATATCTCCTAAGATATCTCTAAGATAACTATTATAACTACTCTGTTACATAAACAGACTTAACTAGACAAGGCCAGTACTAACTATAATACTGCCAGACTTAACTTAGTACTGGCAGACTTAACTATGTCTACCAGACTTAACTCTATAACTACCAGACTTAAGTCTGTTTACCGTAATTCCTAACAACAAGCATAAGTCTTTTGATTGACGTTCAATCAATTCATCAACTACCATTTTAGTCTGAGCCCGTGTTACTTTTATGGAATCAAAAAGCTTTTGAATTAAGTTTTGATTTTTCTCTTCTTGTAAACAGACTCAACCTTGATTTTTCTTAGCAACACGTTTTCATGAATTCAAAAGTTGACATTTGACTTCTCAGAGACATCACATGCATTTTCTTTTGATGTTGTAATTTTAGTTCAAAATCAATGCTGTTGAGCTTGTGATCGCTTGAAAATCATTTTTAAGAATTTTGATTCGTTTGAGCAAAATTGACTTAGATTCCTTGGTTATCACTGAACTTTTCCAAGTTTCAGCTTTTTACAAATCTTGTTTCTTTGCTTTACGAAAGCAACACACAATCTCGAATTTCACTTATCAAGGACACTTCCAAAAATCGATCAATCTCATTTTGAAGAAGAATTTCTGTTGGAGATTTTTCATTAACTTGTTGTTCCATTGACTCAAAAATATTTAACATTTCCTCCACTTCTGCAATGAGTTCTTCTTTTATTTCTTTCAAATTCCTGTATAAAGAGTTCGACATCTAAATCACATCAGTTTTATAAAACTCTCTTAATTCATTTTAACTATCAGACATCCACCTATGTTGTGTGTCTTGCAAAAGAGTTTTATCAATCCTTGTTTGTAAACTGTTAATTGCAACACCCATTGTGTCAAACATTTTTAACAATCTACTTTCTTTTGGCATTTTTTGAGCTGGTGATTCCGATGGAACATCTTTAGACTCAGAACCATTATTAGAAGTAGAAGGAATTGAAAAATATGTTTGTTCACCAGAAAATTCTTGTTGAGGAACAAATGTTTCATAAAGCGAATTTAACTTCCCATAATTAATTTAAACCATTTTGTTTCTCATTTTCAATCGACTTTCTTCCGCATCCTCTAAAGTTTCCTCTGAATCAGGTGAATTAATTATCAACTTATCACTATGAAGCGAATCACCATCATACATCCTAGGTTGTGCTGCAATGGCCTTCTTGAGACGTTCGGGATTCTGATAACCCAACCCATCTTTAAGAAAAGGATCATAAACTTTATTTGGTTTCTTTCCAAGCATGTGAATTGTTTGGAGTGACTGACCCATTTTATAAATAATTTGATCATGAGAACTCAGTTCTCTTCGAGTTCAACGATATCTTCAAGATACCGATTTTCTCATTCTTTAAAAGTTTTTTTAGCTAACTGAGTTTCATGTTGAATTATTAGCTTTTCATTTTCAATTTTGAAAAAATCACTTTGAATTTTATCTTTTTCTTTCAAAAGTCGATCAATCGTGTCCTTATCATTCCTTAACTCACGTTCCAAATCATCACATTTTTCTTTATATTTTAAACATGAATTGTTTTTGACGCAAATGTTTTGATCCGATCCTTAAACATTTTAAGTTCCTGTTGTAGCAAATCTTTTTGCTTTTTAAGCTCATTATTCAAACATTTTTTATTTTCAGCTTCACGTTGAACATTATATGTTAGCATTTTTATCTCATGATATTCGTCATGAGCATTTGAATCATGGTCAGACGTGCCACCATTATTTTCCACAAACGGGTCATCAAATATGATACTTGAATCAATTTGATCATCATCCGTTGTTTGAATAATAGTTTTACGTTTCACATGTCTCACTTGTTCATGAGCCTTGGATGAAGCATTTACCTGGCTCACAGCCTTTGCATCATATCATGGCACAGTCTCAGCATTACTGTCAGCTGGTTAAATTCGAGCCATCAACATGACTGCAACAGTCAATTCTTCCAACGTTTCATCACTATATGCATTATCAAGCATATAATCATTCTCTTCATTGCTGAGGTTGCTTCAAACTTCATCCTTCATAGCTAACAACATTTGTTCTCTGAAATACTTTGCAGCACGAACTTTTGGTTTTTGACAGTCACGAGCATAATGACCTTTCTCATTGCAATTGTAACACTGAACATTTGTTTTGCTTAAAGTAGAATCGGTTTGTGGAACACGCAGAACAATGTGATTGCTTTCATCATTTATGTTTCCTACATGAAACACTTGATTCCTGTTTCTTCTTGCATTCTTCTTAGTATTTCCACCATAACCTGCATTCTTGGTTTATATGTCAACTCGTCCATCCTGAACCACAGCTTGATTTCTTGTGTTTTGGACGAAGTACGAAGACGATTATTGGTGGTGGGGTTGTAGAGAACTTTTGAGGATGCTAGGATAATAACATCATAAGGTTTTGTAAGCTTTTCCTCTTTAAGAATCCCCTGTAGCTGCACCATTATGATATATATTCATCATCGTAATCAGCAACAGGGAAGGATGTGTGACATAGTTTGATTGTTTTCTTGAAGAATAGATGAATTTGCATGAGAGTGTGATGAAGAAGCATTTTGAATGAGCAATAAGAGCTTTGGATCTGGTTCTTGGCAGTTTCTTGCCCTGGATTCTAGTAACTTGTGGTTCAAATGTGCACTAACATAAGCCTATACAACACATCATATGAGACTGTATCTTCGGATTGATTGTGACGAACGATGGTAACATATTTTCTCCATTCTGGTTGCAAGCAATTGAGAAACTTCATGTTGATTGCCACTAAAATAGGAAAAACATTATTACGATCTATGATGTTCACAAGTGTTGTCAACCTTTCATACACAGAATCTAACGATACCCCTTTTTATGCTGCAAACTTGTCAAACTCATCCATAAGACGTGGGTGTCTCACATTAGTGGTGATAGCAGATCCATGCATCAACCTTTTGATTCGTTCCCACATTTCTTTAGCATTTACACATGCATCCACTGAATTGTATATGTCATTTGGTATTGCTTAAAGAAGATAATTCATAACCCTGACATCAGCAATGTATTGCTTTTTGTTACCCTCACTCATTTTGGACAATGGTTCAAGTATTTGTTCTTTAGGGTTGTTAGGATTAGGAATCATTGGTCTTTGATAAGGTCCATTTTAAGCTTGTTTTCCAAAAACCTTCTGAACCGACTTTCCCATGGAATATAATTCCCCTTCTTAAGCATTGGAGGTCTTTCATTAGCTCATGAATCAGCTAGAGTTTGTAGATTCGAATTGTTTGATTTATTTGAAGTAGACATGTTATATCAAATGATTACAGAGCAAACTTGGATCGTTTTAGAGATAAAGTCTTGTAATCGTGAAGTTAACGAGCAATAACAACCTTGTCTTATATTACAATGAAGCCTTGATAAATCAAAACACTTAGTAACACTTAAGCTTGTATACGAAAGCTCAAGTTCCAATGTTTAGAATATACAAAACCCCTTTAATTATGTTACGAAACCCAAATAATGAGATACGAAACCTCTGAATAGTGTTACGAAACCCAGTAATGGTGTTATGAAACCTCTTGACCGCGTTATGAAACCTCTCAAACAGTGTATGAAACCTCAAAACTGTGTTACAAAACCTCTTCTAATGAGTTACGAAACCTTCCAATTATGAAATCAAGGTTACGAAACCTCTTAAATACGAAACCTCAGACTGTTATACGAAACCTCTTTATGAAACCTTCAGTAACTAAACTATGATACGAAACCTTCACTATGATACGAAACCATGAATTATGAAACCAAAACCAAGCTATTGATACGAAACCTCTGGCTTACGTAACCACAAGAAATTTACGAAAGCTTCCATTGTCTATGAAACCAAACGGTTACCGAAAGCTCAAGGATACGAAACCTCCTTTCGTAAATCCCAAATAAGCTCTACTTTTAGAAAATCCAAGAAATCCCTTACTTTCGTAAAATCTGAGCTAGGAAACCTAAAGAACGCCTATTAATTTTTTTAAGCATTTTAGAAAGATAATCTCAATGTTATATTTTCAAATTAACAAATTTCTATGTTACAAAAGCTAGATTTAGTGTTACCAAAAGCAATTATACGTTACGAAAGACAAGAAACTACTTACGTATGACAGTTACAAAAGTTTTATATCTTACGAAAGCTCAAAATTGTCTCACGAAAGCACTTTTCCCGCCTAAAAACAGTTACTGAAACCTATTTCTTGCTTACGAAAGCTATCAAATTCATTTTTTTGATCAATTTGAATTCAAAAACATGTAATTTCTGTAAACGAGGTATTAATCCTACAATTTGATAGTTACGAAAGCTAATATATTGCGTTTTAAGATCAAAAACACATCAAATCATAAAACTAAACCATACGAAAGCTACTATTCATCCTTACGAAAGCTCAATCGATCGAATTTCTTGCAATTAGGCTCGATTTGATCACGAAAACTACACTAGATCTCTCCCGGCGATAGATACCACTTGTTAGATGCTATGTTTGCTAAGTAGATATCATACGAAAGCTAGTAGAATAAAGGAGAGGAGCTAGAGAGTATTTTCATCATTTTCTAAATTTTCATTTCAAAAGGGGAAAATAGAAATGGGAGGGAGAAGTGAGTGTTACAAAGACAAGACATGTATATATACTCCTCCAAGATGAGTATATATACTTATTACTAAACTATTCTATTTTCCCTACACTTAGTCAAACCTTGGTCAACTTTACCAAGATAGACTTTATTACATCAAAACTATTAATAAAACTATAAACTAAACTAAGACCAATTCATAATAATAATTAACACTTTTTATCGTTTCTAACAATCTCCCCCTAAGGGTTGATTATTACAGACGCTTCATCGTCGGTAGAATTGGTCTTCCATTCACAAAAGATTCCCATCTCCGCATTTGCTGTCGGTGACTTAGACGCTTGGAAATTTCTCTTTCAAATGCCTTCATTATGTCTTGATCTAATTCACCTAGCAGAGGTGGTTTCTTCAAAAACTTACTTTCAAACATTCTGAGCTTTACTTCATTCAAAACCTTTTCCAGTGTAGCATCACAGAAC
Organism: Tanacetum coccineum; assembly: GCA_026074375.1. Classification (NCBI taxonomy): domain Eukaryota; kingdom Viridiplantae; phylum Streptophyta; class Magnoliopsida; order Asterales; family Asteraceae; genus Tanacetum; species Tanacetum coccineum. Next base: position 36,758 of record BQNB010052259.1, read on the forward strand.
TTGACAATCTCTTCCAAGTACATGACTCTTTTCTCATCTTTACCGTTTAAGTAAATCAAGCCCATTCGTGGCTTATCTACTATTTTGTATGGTGCATGTTCTTCAATACCAGGAAATGTTAATGTTGGAGCTGTTAAGTTTACCTTCATTTGATAACCTTCTAATTCCAGCTGGAAATCATAAACCCTCTCCCATATCACACAACTTCTGATAAACATTATCAATGAGTTCATTAGCTTGACTTTCTGATTATCAATCTCCTTGCTTCGACAGAGATAACACAAGTATTCAATATCGTTTTTGTTCAAGTACTTGAAGTCAGCTTCAGAAAAACTGTCTGGTTTATTGTTGGCTCTCATCACAAGAATTTGTTCCATAAAATCCAATCCATGTGCTTGATCAGTGACAATTCTAACAACTTCTGTAATCCTGTGATTCGAGTAATAGTCTTATGGATTTTTCTTGACTTTCTTTTGATTTTACTTGTATACTCTTTTATTCCATGAATCCTTCCAATGTTGAATTGATAACTGTGCATCTTCATTAAAAGTCTTGAACTCTTTCGAACCCATCGATTTAACTTTTCTTCTAGATCAGGCTTAAGAAATTCTTCTGCGTGAATCTTGTGGAGTGACAAAATATACTTCTTTTCCTCGGTATTTCCATACTTCAAGACAAATAAATCTTTATTATGCAAAGGTCTTGGAGGTTCATTTGGATTCCTTTGTAGTCCATAGAAAATGTGAGTCTTTGGTATTGTACGTAGAATATCTTGTTGTCTGCTTTCCCAAACTATCTAATTTTCCAAGAAACTTGTTGATTGTTCCAAATGGTAGGCATATTCTTTAGCATTTCTGGCCAAATTACTTAAAGAATCTCTCAAAGTAGCCTCCGTTCTTGCATGATCAAAGGTGGTTAGAACACGTTTGTCAACATTCTGAGACTCTGCAATCAACTCAGGTGTTACATCTTTAGGAATCGCTTCATCTTCATCAATAACATTTTCTTCTTTCCATGCATCCCATTCTTGATGTTGACTTTGTTGTTTGGATACATATGTTGTGGAGTCTTTTCTTAAATGCTTTAATGAAGACCCCCTTGCAGACTTTGAACTTTTTGACTTTTTACTACTTTTTACTCTTTTCTCCCCCTCAGGAAGAGCATCACTGTCTTGATGGTCATCATGATGAGAGTGAAATTTATCTTCCCTATAAGAAGTGTTAGATGTAGAATACTTTTCAAACTTACGCCTTAATGCCTCCCACAAGGTGATATTATTAGCTCGATCCTGAAGACTACGCTTCATCTTTAAATACAATTGATATTGAAGGGCAGGTGATGAATCTTTTGGATTAGATGAACTTGTGGTTGGATGAATGTGAATAACATTAGATTGAACAAAGTCTTCAAAAAGTTTGGTTATGATCTTTGGTGAGTGTGTTTTAAATTCTTGAGAAACAAAAGTAGGTACTTTTGAACGAAAGGCATCATGATCCTCAATGATGGTGTTAACTATGCATGGTTTCAGGTTAGCTTCAATTAAATCATTGGTAACATTCTCAGCAATTTGTGGAACAACTTCATGTAAAATGCCATCAATCTTGTTATGAGTTTCCCAGCACTTTGCAGTAGTGACACATTTCCTTTCCATGTCTTGAATCATATAACCTTGATGCCGGCACATCCTGCGAAGCGCTCCTGGAAGATGAGAGTATTTACTGGAAATTCTTTTCTTGACTTGTGGTTGTTTGGATGTTGAAATATTTGGATTTGAAACAATATCCGTCAATTCCTGAAAAGTTTTCTTATCCGAAGATAAGATTTTCCTAGGGGAACTAAGTGGTGTGGGAATTGTTGTTTGTGTCTCCTCATTCCTAATCTCCAAACTGGCCATCTCATCATCCTACTTCTCTCTTTGTTTATCATCATCATCAACAACAACTTTTGGATTATCCTTATGACTCCTAGGCTCTATCCTATCCTCAGAGTCATCATCATCTTTCTCAACTGTTTTCTTTTACTTAATTTTTATTTTGAGTGACTGCTGTGGTGAACTGGATTCTCCTGCAATTTGCTTCCTCTTATTCGACACTGGAGGACTAGTAGAAACTATAGGTGACCTATGGGCGCTAGGTGTAATCCTATGCGTTCCTTGGGTAGAAACAACCAGTTGCGGTTGATTCATTGGAACGTCTACCTTTATGAACACCGTCTCATACTCCTTAAAATCATTCGTTTCTCTAATCTCCGCAGTTAAGAAAACATCCAGAACCAGCATCCCTCGAACTGATACATTCCCCGTTGTATACACACTAACCAATGGAACATTATCCTTGACAGAATGATAGTCCTCTTCAAGCCTTTTGGGAATATCAGGGAATTTCTTCATCAGATCAGCAACAATCAGCTTGATGAAATGAGGATACTGAATAGCTTCCTTTTTCTGAAACACATTATTTATAAAATCCCACCAAATAAGAGCAGCATAATCAACATGTGTTTGGTTAAGTACAACATGAAACAACTGAAGAATGTTGATCTTGGTCTGATCATGGCCAGAAGTTCTTGTTGTTAAGATGCGGTTGAATACTTTAAACATAGTCTGCCATGGTTGAGCCAGATTCTTCATGTAGAAAGCACTTACTTTGTCAACAACACCTTGATAACCGAATCTGTGCATGAATGTTTCAATAGTGTTGATGTCGGCTGGTACGACAAATAGATTCTCAGGAGTTTCCATTGGTAAATGAAGAGTATCACAGAACATATCCATAATGTATGTGAATTGTTAAGTGTTCAGCTTAAACTTGATCGTGTCCTCGGTATCTGGTACCTTGCTCACCGTCCGCCAGAATTGTTGTAGGTACACAACAACGAAATCAGCAGTTGCAGTTAGTGCATGACTGAGATAATGATCAAGTAGTATCAGCCCAACTATCATGCATTCAGGAGAGCAAGGAATAATCTGCAACACTACATAATTGTTGCATCTCCCAATTAGTTTGTATTATGGAACAAGTTGAGCTGCTGGAATCAAGTGTTGAACCATGTAGAATATTGTATGATGACATGAAATGATTAGTGAGATGAGATATAGTTTGAAATTTTCACATATTTGACATGTTTTGTCTCTTTCCACTTTGTCTGTTTTTTATGCTCTGGCATTTCTTTTTGAGCATATTTTGATCATTTTCTTTCTCATGTGCCTATTCTTGCTTTTTTGGGCACATGCCATACGCTTTATTCTTTTAAACTCATTTTTTATGCTTTGGCATTTCTTTTTTGAGAATACTTTGATTTGCTTTTTCACGTATGGATTTTATCTCTCTTTCTGTTTGTTTTTCCTCGTCAAAAAGTTTTTTGTTGAAATGATACTCTTTTAAGAATAATAAAGATATACTCTGATTTGTTAAACAACTTTTGACTTTTTAAGAAATCCAAGAGTATAGCTTTGTATTCTTTAAAACCTTTTGTGAAAGAATACCACTTGCTGACACAAAAATACAGCTTTTTGATTTAGAATTTGAGATAACTTTTCCAAAGCAAGTTTTTTTTCAAAGATTCCTGGTAAACATTGATTACATAACCAATATGTTGAGACATAAATGGGATGGTCACTAAGCCACTCACTACTCATTCTGTTCAATGCAAAAAACGGTCGAAACCGGACATGACTTAGACCATTTATCCGATTATGTTCAAAAGATAGACATAAATCATTTTTGAATGATTTTGAAATAATATTTATCAAAAACTTAAACCTTTTCATTTGATGATACATGAGAAACGTTATGATCACAGACAGTTGGAGCTCACTTTTTGCATTTC